>PVKH010005601.1:9462-22011 GCA_004027955.1 Chaetophractus vellerosus | reverse complement strand
CTTTCTGCTTGTTCTTGCTCTGTTCATTTTTGCGTTCTTCTGTGTCTGCTTGTCTCCCCCTGCTGCGGTGACCCGCCAAGTCAGCTCACTGCACGGCGGCTTGCCCTGCTCACAGGGGCTTGCCCTGCCTGCGGCGGCGGCTTGCCCTCTCGAGTTCCGCCTGCTCGAGGGGGCCCCAGGAACCAAACCCGGGGCCTCCCATGTGGTAAACTGGAGCCCTACCAATTGAGCTACAGCCGGTTTCCTCATTATTTCAATAATAATAATAATAAACAAAAAAACATATAAGAAAATTCTTCACCTCTCAATCTCTCTTTGCTTCCCCAGCTGTAAATAGTTGCTATTTCTGGCTATTTTGCACATTTATTTTTTTATTTTTTAAGCAGTTTTATTGAGCTATGCTCACAAACCACATGATTTATCCAAAGTGTATGATCAATTGCTTTTAGTTTAATCACAATGTTGTGCATTCATCGTCACAAAAAATTTTAAAACAATTTCATTGTTCCAAAAAGAAAAACTCCACACCTCTTAGCAGTAGCTCTCAATCTCTCTGTCCTTCCCCAGCCCTACATAACCACTAATCTAATTGATTTATATTTACATTTTATATAAATGGAATCATACCATGCGTAGTACTTTGTGTCTGGTTTCTTTTACTTAGCATAACGTGGGTTTGTTTTGGTTTGGTTTTTTTTTCTGATATGAACATCTGTAGTATTAACATACATTTGTTCAGTTTCAAAGAAAAATGGTCTTATATATGCAAATTTACCCATATTCATATTTCACATGTGGTTTTACTATATCATACAGTCCCATGTTTCATTTTTTCGCTTTCCTTTTAGTAATATACATCATAGACTTTCCCTTTCACGGGAGCAAGCATAGCGCAGTGGTTTGGGCACCTTCTTCCCATGTACGGGGTCCCGGGTTCAATCCTATGGCAGCTCCTTTAAAAAAAAAGAAAAGAAAAAACCTTATCTAGACTTTCTCTTTCAGCCACTGTCATACCCTCATAACTGCACTGCTAGTTACAAACATTATGCTGTGCTTTCACCTTTTTTATTCATTTCCAAAGATCCTTTTTACCAATTCTGCATAAGTTAACCCTCAGCTTTCCATTCTCTACCCTCATCCTATTTTCTGGTGACCCATATTCTAGTTAATAACTCCATGAGATTACACAGTATATTTATTTCATAGTAGCACAGACATAGAGTATTTTTCCTTTTCTTTCTGGCTTGCTTCACTCAACATAATGTTCTCCAGGTTTATCCATATTGTCATATGCCTTACGACTTCATTTCTTCCTACAGCTGCATAATATTCCATCATGTGTACACGGTTTGTTTATCCATTCATCAGTTGATGGACACCTGGGTTGTTTCCATCTATTGGCAATTGTGTATAATGCCACTGTCAACATCAGTGTGCAAATGTCTGTTCCGTGGGCTTCCTTGTCTTGTTCCCAATCTGAGAGGGACAGCTTTCAACCATTCCCCATTGAGTATGATGTTGGCTGTGAGTTTTTCATATATGCCCTTTATCATATTGAAGAATTTTCTTTCTATTCCTATCTTGCAAAGTTTTTTATCAAAAAAGGATGCTGGATTTTGTTGAATGTCTTTTCTGCATTGATCGAGATGATCATGTGTTTTTTTCCCTTCACTTTTTTAATGTGGTGTATTACATTAATTGATTTTCTTATGTTGAACCACCCTTGCATACCAGGAATAAATCCCACTTGGTCATGAGGTATAAGTCTTTTGATATGCTGTTGCATTCTGTTTGCAACAATTTTATTGAGAAGTTTTGTGTCTATGTCCATTAGAGAGATTGGTCTGTAATTTTCTTCTTGTAGTATCTTTATCTGGCTTTGGTATTAGGGTGATGTTGGCTACATAAAATGTGTTGTGTAATTTTCCTTCCTCTTCAATTTTTTGGAAGAGTTTAAACAAGAATGGTCTTAATTCTTCTCAAAATGCTTCATAGAATTTACCTGTGAAGCCATGTGGTCTTGGACTTTTCTTTGTTGGGAGATTTTTAATGACTGATTCCATCTCATTAAATGTGATTGGTTTGTTAAGTTCTTGTATTCCTTGTAGCATCAGTGTAGGTTTTGTGCATTTGTAGGAATTTGTCCATTTCATCTAGGTTGTCTAGTTTGTTGGCGTACAGTTTCTCATAATATTCTCTTATGATCCTTTATTTCTGTTCAGTCAGGTGTAACTTCTCCCCTTTCATTTCTGATTGTATTTATTTGCTTCTTCTCTTTTTTTTTCTTTGTTAGTCTAGCTAGGCATTTGTCAATTTTATTGATCTTCTCAAAGAACCAGCTTTTGGGTTTTTTTTTATTTTCTCTATTTTTTTGTTCTCGGTTTCATTTGTTTCTGCTCTCATTTTTATTATTTATTTCCTTCTGCTTGCTTTGGGATTAGTTTGCTGTTCTTTTTCTAGTTTCTCCAGCTGTTCAGTTAGAGCTTTGATTTTAGCTCTTTATTCTTTTTTAATAGAGTCATTTAGCTCTATAAATTTCCCTCTAAGCAGTGCCTTCACTGTATCTCATAAGTTTTGATAAGTTGTGTTCTCATTTTCATTTGTCTCAATATATTTACTAATTTCACTTAAAATTTCTTCTTCTATCAACTGATTATTTAAGAGTGTTGTTCAGCCTTCAGCCATTTGCAAATTTACCTCTTTCCCGTCTTTTATTGATTTCCAGTTTCATTCCATCATGATCTGAGAAGGTGCTTTGTGTAATTTCAGTCTTTTTATGACCTAACATGTGCTCTATACTAGAGAAAGATCCATGAATACTTGAGAATAATGTATAACCTGCTAAGTTTGGGTGCAACATTCTGTAAATGTCTGTTAGGACTAGATTGTTTATCATATTGTTCAAGTTCTCTGTTTCCTTGTTGATCTTCTGTCTAATGATGTGATGGTGTTTTAAAGTCTCCATCTATTATTCTAGAAATGTCTGTTTCTCTCTTCAGTTTTGACAGAGTTTGCCTCATGAATTTTGGGGCACCCTGGTTAGGTGCATAGATATTTGTGACTATTATTTCTTCTCTGATAGATTGTCATTTTTATTAATATATAATGGCCTTCTGTATGTCCTATTACTTTTTTGCGTTTAAAGTCTGTTTTGTCATATACTCATATGGGTACCCCTGCTCTTTTTTTGGTTACTGTTTGCATGGAGTAGCTTTTCCCAACCTATCACTTTCAGCCTGTTTGTATCCCAGGGAATAAGTTGAGTCTCTTGTAGCAGCATATGGATGACTCGTGTTTTTTTTATTCATTCTGTCAGCCTGTATCCTTTTTTTTTTTTTTTTTCTTTTAGGTACCAGGGCCGGGGATTGAACCTAGACTTCATAAGTGGTATGCAGGTGCTTAACCACTTGAGCTACACTGGCTTCCAGTTATATCTTTTGACTGGGGAGTTTAATTCATTCATATTTAATGATATTACTGTAAATGCATTATTTACTTCCACCATTTTATTTTTGGTTTTCACATGTCAATCTTATTTTCGTCTTTTTAATCTTTTGGTTTTCTTTTCTGCTATTCTTATCTTCTGTACCTTCCCCCAAGTCTCTCTTTCCCTTGTCTTTTTCTTTCAGGCTGTAAGGCTCCCTTTATTATTTTCTGTCAACGTGGATTCTTTTATATGAACTCTTTCAGTTTCTGTTTATGAATATTTTAAACCTACCTTCATATTTGAAGGACAGTTTTGCTAGATAAAAAATTCTCGGCTGACAGTTTTTCTCTTTCGGTATCCTAATTGTATCATACCACTGTCCTCTCACCTCTGTGGTTTCTGATGAGAAAGCCATACTAAATCCTACTGGGCATCCCTTGTATCTGATGGTTTGCTTCCCCCTTTCTGCTCTCAGAATTTTCTCTGTATCTTTAACGTTTTACATTGTGAGTACTATGTGTCTTGGAGACGGTCTATACACATTTATTCTGATTGGGGTATGCTGCACTTCTTGGACATGTAAGTTCATTTCTTTCCTTTCATGAGAGTTGGGAAATTTTCTGCCGTTATTTCCTCAAATACTCTTTCTGCCCCTTTTCCCTTCTCTTCTTCTGGAACTCCCATGACACATACATTGTTGCATTTTGTGTTATCATTCAGTTCCCTGAGCCCCTGCTCAATTTTTTCCATTCTTTTCTCCAGTTGCAGCTGTCTGTCTTCTTTATCACTTGCTCTTTCTTCTATCACTTTGAATCTGTTATATTACTCTATAATGTGTTTGTGATCTCACCTATCGTATCTTTCATTCCCATGATCTCTGTTACATTTTAATTTAGGCTTTCAAATTCTTCTTTGTGCTTACTCAGTGTCTTCTTGATGTCCTTTGTCACTGTAGTCATATTGTCTTTCAACTCATTAATTTAATTTCAGAAATTTTTGTGACTCTCATTGATTAGTTGCCTCAAATCCTGTGTTTCATCTGGACTTTGATATATTCCTTTGTTTTGGCCATTTCTTCCATTTTCTGAGTATGCCTTATAATTTTTAGCTGTTGTCTACTAGGCATCTGATTATGACGTGTGTTTACTCAGATACTCAAATTCTCTTTTTTGTGGGAATTTAGTGGCAGGAGTCTGTGTGTTACTGCTGTTCTTTGATTCTTGGTTAATCCTGTTCTGGGTCTTCAGGATTGTCCATATTTGTTGTTCAGATCTGGGCCCCGGGACCCAGTATTGGGTTGCAGATCTGCTTTCAAGAGCCTTAGGGAGGGAGGCTATAAAGTCTGGGAAAAAACTTTATTTGCTTTTAATTTTCTCCCATGCATTTTCTTGGGCCACCAGCAGATGGTGCTCTTGGGCATCCCTCTCAATCCAAAGCCTGGTCAGAGTGTGTTCTCTGCACCAGAGACCTGATCAATGTGATAGAGAATCTTGCCTGGAGGCTAAGAGCCTCATAATTTAAACTTTCTCAGAGACAGCTCTCTAATCGTTGCTGGCAGCCCCCTCCCTTTTCCTGGGTAGGAAGTAATTCCACTCCCTTCTGTGTCCTTAACAACCAATATTGGTCAGTAGAGAGGGGGATTGAGAGTCAGATCTCTTTAGTCCTGTACCTACTCCTAAGGCAAACACTGGCGCAGCACCCCTAGCATGGAAGGGCTTGTGGGATAGAGCAAACCAAATTTGTGGACACAGACTACCTTAGTCTGTGTCTTTCTCTCTCCCCTTTCCTGGAGAGGTGTATCCCTGGGGCCCCCTTTGTGGCCACCAACCCCAAGACCTAAGAATTCAGAAGTGTGTACAGGGTGGGGAAGGATGCCGGCAGTTGCTGCTGCAGCTTTTCACTCACAATTTTGCCATTACTTTTCTTTTCCATTTCCCCTCTCTGTCCTGGGCAGTGTCCAGCCTTCCCCTGGTGTCCTAAACCCTAGAACATTTTTTTCCAGGCTGTTCTCTAGCTATTTTTCTGGGAGAGAAGATAGTCCCGTGTCTTTATAATCTGCCATCTTCCCAGAACTCCTGGGGTTTGTTTGTTGGGTTTTTTTGTTGGTGGTGTTTTTTTTTTTTGAGGCACGGGGCCAGGGATCGAACCCAGGACCTTATATGTGGGAAGCCAGTGCTCCACGTCGGCTCCCCTGAGTTGTTTTTTCTGTTTGTTTGCTTGTTATTTGCTTTTTTGTTTTTCAGAGGCACCAGGGACCAAACCTGGGACCTCCCATGTGGGAAGCAGACTCTCAACTGCTTGAGCAACATCCATTCCCTCTGTATTTATGTTTAACTACTATTATTGTATTGCCCTTTTAAAAACCATGTCAACTTTCAATCCCGCTAATAGAGTACCTTTTTTTCTGGATTACCATTGAGTATTGCCAGCCTTTTAATTTTTAAATGGTAGGAGAAAATATTTTAATTCACTTTTTTAAAATTATGAATGAAGTATTATTCATATTTTCATAGGTTTATTAGACATTTATAAATGCCTCTTTTTAATTATTTTTTTAAATAGCTTAATTTTATTTTATTTTATTTTTTATTTTTTTTTAAAGATTTATTTATTTTTTTACATATCTCCCCTTCCCCCCGCTGCGGCGACGCGCCGAGAGTGGTCACTGCGCAGGCGCGGCTTTCCCCGCTTGTGGGCGGTCTCTGCGTCCATTCACGGCCGGCTTTCAGTTCGCGGGTGGCTGGCTGCGCTCCATCCGCGGCGACCTGCCCTGCCCGTGGGGGCTCTTGCCATGTCCGAGGCAGATTCTTGCCCTGCCCACGGCAGCTCCGGCCCGCCCATGGCGGCTTGCCATTCTCAAGGCGGTCTGCCCGCTAGGAGAGGTCCCCGGGAATCGAACCTGGGGCCTCCCATGTGGTATGCCGGCGCCCTATCCACTGGGCTATCGAGCCGGCCCCTCTTTTTAATTATTGATTGATATGTGTTTACATTTGTCACTTGGATTAATAATTGCTTTTCAGAAAATTTGGCTGGCATGAAAAGTTTTGTAAAATGAACCTGTTTTCCCTTTGACTGCCATTATTAATTCCCATTTGAAAAAAATTGCTTAGTTGTCATATTTTAGCCGTTTTTTTTGAGAATGGGATTATAAAGATACCTAGCCTTGTGGCAGACTGGTAATGTTTGTGCATATGCCAATGTTATATTTGCTAACTTCTTACTTTTCTATTTTAAATATTTTCCTACTCTGATATATCCTTTTCTAATCTCAGCTATCATTTCTATTCTCTAGAGACTATAGGAATTTTTCTCATTCCTGGAGACACCCAGTCTAATCTTTAGAATTTATACAATTTGTTTTCTATGAGCTAAGCTTCAATAGTATTTAACATATATAAATTCCAGTATATTGCAACAAAAAGTCCCTCACATTTAAGGCTTTTAGTGTTATAAAAGAAGTTAGTTCTGTGTTACCATTGCTGTACATTTGAAATTCTATGTATTGAGATCCCTTTTATATCACTGTGATGAATGATCTATAGATATAATACAGAATCTCAATGACAAGTGTTAAAAATGGAACTATTAACAGATAAAACCAACTCTTCCAGAGCCATTGTTAAAGAAAAGCACATGGTTTCCTTTACTTAGCAATGTTAAACACAAATCAGAATGTTGTGACATTTTTTAAGTTTTCTTGTTACTTTAATATTTGATAAACCCAAACATTTACTAACAGAGAAATACTTTAACATCTTTACTCTTTCCCCTTTACTTTATTTGCACATAGCAAATAAAATAGATACAAATAACCCCAATGGTGTGTCAAGATGGCATATAAATACATCAGTATTCCATATTATTTAATTTTTAAAATCTTTATTTGAGCAAATATATAAAAGAGAAGGACAATATCAAAACCATCTTTTTTTTTTTTTTTTTGGTTACATATCCCCCCCTTTCAGCTTGTTCTTGCTGTGTTCATTTCTCTGCATTCTTCTGTGTCCGCTCTGTCTCCCCCCGCTGCGGTGACGTGCCAAGTCAGGTCACCGCGCAGGCAGCTCGGCTCCGTTCGTGGGTGGGTCTGCTCCATTTGCAGGTGACTTGCCCTGCCTGTGGCGGCTTTTTTTTTTTTTTTTTTTTTTTTTTTTTTTTTTTTTTGCCCTGCCCACGGTGGCTCTGCCGCACCGACAGCGGTTTGCCCTTCTCAAGGCGGTCTGCCTGCTTTGGAGAGGCCCCCGGGAACTGAACCCAGGGCCCCCCATGTGGTGAACCGGCACCCTATCCACTGGGCTACAGCCGGCCCCCAAAACCATCTTTTAAAGCATTGTTCTTCCTCAGCTTTGATTTTGTGGTATAATTTGTAGGTTGAATCATGACCTACCTTTTTACACAGTGACATTTAATATGTATAACAAGAAAGCCTATAAAGTGACTGTTTTCTTTGTCCCCTAATATAGATATGATTAAAGTGACCTGTTGTGATTCATTTTTGACTTGTAATATATATTGCAGTTTATAGACTATTTCTGGCTTTCTTGTGTATTAAAATGTTATTTCTGTTTCCTGGAGGGTTATGTATCTTCTTTTTTTTTTAATGAGGTAGTGGGGATTGAACCCAGGATCTCGTAAGTGGGAAGTAGGCATTCAACCATTGAGCTACATTGCTCTCCAGTGAGAGTCGTCTTTATCGTTCATTTGTTTTTGTTTTTTGGAGGTACCAGAGATCGTACCCAGGACCTCATACATGGGGAACAGGCACTCAATGTCTTGAGCTACATCCACTCCCAGTTCTTTATATTTTTGATGCTCATTAATTTTTCATGAAATTTAATTTAGAAATAATGGTGAAAATTATAATATCCATGACAAGCATTTTATTGTCTATCACATTAAATGTAATCATCTATGATTTTGTAGTACTTTACCCAATTAACTATAGAATTGAAATATGGTTGTATATACTAGAAAAATTGAAAAAAGTATTTTTTGTTGGGGTTTGCTCCAAAGTCTTATACATGAATTGGAGTTTTAGTGACTACTTTATACTATAAACAAAATAAGAAAATATGTGTTTTCTGTTAGCTCTGTTATGGTCTGAACTTTATTTAAACAGATGGTTGTGAGTATTCTTGTAAATCTGCTTGTCTTCCAAATATTTGTCTTGGTAAAATTTTTAGTTTTGCTTACACTTGAAGTCACCACTCATCTATATATAGATTTGCATTTGGGCAAATTAGAAAAAGGCCCCCTCCCCCAGTTGACACAGCCCACACACATTTGGGACACTTTAGTACAATATAAAAACCATACAACTGACAACCCTATTCTAGTTCTTAGGTTAATAAATATCTCTAGAATGGAATATTTTATTTTTCAAACATTATATGCCTGACAGGAGACAGACACAATAGTATATTAAGATTTTAATATTATTGCTTTTTTCCCCTAAGATTAAAAATATGTTTATAATTTACAAGTATGAATAATGTTTTGTTTTTTTGTTCATTTTTAAAGATTTTTGGATATTTTGTTTTATAATGGTAAAATAGTATTAATAGTAAATAGTTGGGGAACAGGTGTAGCTTGATGGTTGAGTGCCTGCGTCTCTCGTCTGAGGTCCCAGGTACAATCCCTTGTGCCTCCTTCAAACAAAAAAGTGAATAGTTAAGAATTCTAGTATCTGTTACAGAAATGTTTGATGTTGCTTTTCTTTTAATATGTGTGTTTCCTTTTTTAAGAACGCTACGCTACAAGCAGAGAAACAAGCATTGAAAACTCAACTAAAGCAACTTGAGACACAGAACAATAATTTGCAGGCTCAGATTCTTGCACTTCAGAGACAGACAGTATCTTTACAGGAACAGAATACAACTCTTCAAACACAGAATGCAAAGCTTCAGGTTGTACTGTAATATTTTGGGGATTTGTAACAAAACTCTTGAATTATGCTATTAAAATAGGAAAGGGTAGACGATGGGAACAGTTGTTTTGAGTGAATTTAAGAATTAATTGAAGATATATTAATACATTTTTATTTAGTACCTTGCCAAATTTTCAAACATCAGTATTTTTTAAAATGTGGGAACCTCTAAATATTAATTCATAAATTCACTCAGCAAGTAGAAGTAAACTAAAGATAATTGGGGTCTTTCCCTTATCTCAACAAGTTGATTATAATTAATCAGGTAAAAACTCTTACTTTAAGAGTATGATTGTCGCGTATCCGCTTGTTATTTTATTTTTACAGCTTTCTGATCAGGTTAGTTTTTGTATAACAGGACAATATGGGGATTTTGTCTTTAAACTTGTCTGTAGTATACTAGATCCATCTTTCACCCTGCCAGTGTCTTGTCAAACAGAACTGTCAGGTTCTGTTAAACAGCAGAAGAAAGAAGTTTGCTCTCTGAATCTAAAAGTTCTTTCTGTAACTCTTTTCCAAAGCAAATACTAGTTTAAATTAGACTCTTGAGAAACTTCTAACTGAAAATTTCCAATTGAATTTTCAAAAGTCATTTTTCTGTTCTATTCCCAAATTTTGGCAAATGATAAACTAGCATTTCAAATTCTGTACTTTTTCATAAGTGGAATGCAAATTGTTGCTATCACCCTCATTTTAAATAAATTTAAATGTAAACATATATAAAGTACATATATGTATATGCAGACATATATGTATGTATGTATATATTTCAAAGCCCCTGCCAAAAATGAGAAATTAAATGGTAGCCTTATTCTTTAGGAAGCAAAAATCCAAATTTTCACAGTACACTATGAACAGATCTGCTATGATTTATTTAGAATTTCCTAAAGTTAACATCATATTCCTTATTTTTTTAAATTAGAACAACCGTGACCTATTTTTTGTGTTTCTGATGATAATATACATTCTTATAGGTTGAAAATTCTACCCTTAATTCCCAAAGTACCTCACTTATGAACCAGAATGCACAACTCCTAATCCAGCAGTCTTCCTTAGAAAATGAAAATGAATCTGTAATCAAAGAGCGAGAAGACCTGAAATCTCTCTATGATTCTCTAGTCAAAGATCATGAAAAGTTGGAACTACTTCATGAACGGCAGGCTTCAGAGTATGAATCTCTCATTGCTAAACATGGAACTCTAAAGTCTGCCCACAAAAATCTTGAGGTGGAACATAAAGACCTTGAAGATCGGTAATTTATCATATTTTCTTGTGTAGCATATTTAAAACCATTTTTCTTCAGGTGGTGTAATTTTATGTTTTGAAAAGATCTAAGAAATAATTTACGTATAAAGCTATACAAATTTACATGTGTTTTATGTGATACTTATTAATAAATTACTCTTGTTTCCTTCATTTCTAAAATATTTTCTATTTTCTAAGGAAATATAAATGAAATACCTAACTTTTTTTTCCAGTTACAATCAGTTACTAAGACAGAAAGGACAATTGGAAGATTTAGAAAAAGTGATCAAAGTAGAACAAGAAAAACTGTTGCTTGAAAACAAAAACCATGAGACTGTAGCTGCAGAATACAAGAAACTTTGTGGTGAAAATGATAGGTAATAAATATTTATTTATATTTTTAAATCTTGTATGATCCCTTACATCCAAAATATATACTGTTCTTTTGCAGTCCCAGACATAGTTTTAACTTAGAGTTTTAAAATCTGGAATAGATGGTTTGGTGTAGTCTCTTTTACAATTCAAAAAAAAAAAAAAAAACAAGACCCCAGAATGATAAGTAAAGTGCCCAGCAAAATTAAGCAGGTAGTTTTCAAATGACTCAGAGATGAGCCTGGTCTCCTGTTTTTCTCTCAGTAGTTTGTTTTATTCAACTAAATTTTTTAAAATTATGATAATATATATCTAACAAATTTGCCATTTTAACCTTTTTTAAATGTACAATTCAATTACATTCTTCAACTAATTAAAGTTTTAAGCCATATTTTATAGCAAAATTTCTGTACCTTGATAGCACTTACATACTTTATTGGTTTTTAAAAGGGTGTTTATTTGGGGTAAAAGCTCACAGCTTCAAGGTCATGAAAAGTCCAGCTCAGGGCACCATAAGAAGTGCTTTCTCACCAAAGTCAGCTACTATTGAACCTGGCGTTGTTGCCATATGGTGAACTAAGATGGCTGCCAATCTCTGTGGAGGTCTCTGCCTCCCCCTCGCCATCTCTTGTAGCTCAACTGTGATCAACCAGGCAGAACTTGCATCTTTCCAGGCCCCCTATTATCAGTCTGGGCTGCTCTTCTCTGCTTCAGCTGTAAGTTATCAGGCATATAAGCAAGGCTAGTCTCTTGAGCTGCTCCATGGGCCCAGCCTCGTGGGGGCTTTGTGCTTAAGCAGCCCTCTCTCTCTCTGAGTGCAGAATCAAATATACCGGCTCCCTTTTTCCTCTGTTTGCCTAAGTCTCTGTGTCTTCCTTTCCAGCAAAAGGGCAGAGACTCAACATGAATCATGCCCCCCTGACTTAATCCAGTTGAATGGGTCTCACACCCACAGACAGGAATTAGATTCATTTAAAACATAATATTTCTCTTTTTAGGATTCATAAAATAATTTCAAACTGTCACATCTTGGATCCCAATTCCAGACTAAAAGTGAGCAGACTTATGATGTCCTAGCTGATTGATTTTTATTTTATTTTTAAATGTCTTAGATGATGATAGTCTCATATTACTGTAGCACAATTTTTTTTCATTATTTATTTATTTATTTATTTATTTAGGATACATTGATTTACATAAATGTTACACAGAAATCCCAGGAGTATCCATATGCTCCACCCTCCACACCTCCCACAACCTCCCACATATACATCCTTCATCAGTGTGACACATCACCTGCAATAGATACACACGTTATGGGGCTTTACCACCAAGCCTGGACCACAGTTCAGACTGTAGACCACCCTCTCTCCCACACAGTTCTTCATGATACATGATGATATAAAATGGCCTATATCCTCCCTTGCAACATCACCCAAGACAATTCCCAAGTCCCAAAAAAGCCCCTGTATTACAACTGCCCTTCCCTCTCCCTGCCCCCAAAGTGTCCAGTGGCCCCTGGCTCCACATAACTTTGTAATTTCTTCCATTGCATGAATCACAACAAGTCTATAACAGGACA
>PVKH010005600.1:0-21914 GCA_004027955.1 Chaetophractus vellerosus | reverse complement strand
CCTAGCAGGTAACCATGGGTTACTTTGTTAACTTCTCCCTGCTTTAGCTGCTTCATCTGTAAAATGGGTACAATTACATTTATAGCACTTATCTCACAGGGTAATGGTGAGGATTACATGAATTTATTTGTGTAAAGTGCTTAGAACAGAGCCTGGCAGGTGGCAAGTGCCCCCTTTCTCTAAGCTATTATCTTTAGGTGTCATTTGCTGGGTAGCCTTGCAGGGGCCAGCCCAACACTCTGCACGTATCAGGGGCTCAGCAAATATGTGAGGACAGTAAGAATGCTGCCATCTCAAAGTCTCCATTTTAGTGTTGAGAGGCGTCCCAGAGCTCATGGAAAGGAATTTCTGAAGAAGGGGCTGGCAAAGGTTTAGGCGTTCTCTTATGGACTGGGAATTTCAACTAATGCTATACTGTGGAAGAAAGCTGAATGGATCGGAAGTGTCCTAGATTAGAGAAGTTAAGCCAGGCAGGTTGTCCTATGAGCAGGGGAGATGACTGGGTCATCATGACATCTACACACCATTGGAACAGGCAGAGGAAGATTTTGGTCTATTTAAGAAATTTCTTTTGTAAAGACTGATGCTGCCTAAAAGCTGTATAGAGGTGGTTTACTCGTTGTGGCAGGAGAGGTTTGAAGCAAAGCTGAAGGAGCACATTTTAAGGATTCACACAGCCCATGGGAGTTGAACTGGGTAGCCCTGAGGTTCTATAACCCCATGGATGTAGGAGGCTGAGTGACTTAAGGTTTCCCTAATAGGATGAGTTTCCCTGTATATGTAAGTTGGTCTTTCCATGTTGGGTTCACTTTGAAGACATGAGGACAAATAGGGCTGAATGTGAAGCTGTGAAACATGGAAAATGCTTGCTATGTTCTTATATTCCAACAGATAAATAAATATTGTACATGTATTTCCAAACATACACATACATCCCTAGGTGATGGATCTTCCACCCATTTCTAAGGTTGGCTTGGAAATTTATCAAGTAGCCTGCAAGTATAAAACATGTAACCGGCATCCGGGAACTCTAACACACAGCTACTGCCCTGATGTCAGGCCAGCGGTGGCTCGGAGCAGCCTGGTGCTGATACTAGTCACTCTGCTCATCTTGTCCAAGAATCATTGGTTAAATTTGGAAGAAAACTGCATGATTACACAGTTCACTGAGAAGATAATTAAATCCCTTGTATCCTCTTTGTTTCTTTACCCCTCTTGAGTGTTTCCTTTATGAACCAGAGGCAGGATCTTCTGCTCGGATTTGTGACAGAGCATGACATGGCTCCAAAGGGTGCCAACAGGTCACTACCGAAACACTCAAGTTTAAGCAATTTCAGCAACACACACTGACTAGGCCCAAAACTAAAGGGCTTACGTCGTGAAAGGTGCTCCGTAACAAGATGAGGGCAAGGTGTTATAAATAGGAACATTCGATTCTGCTAAGAGATCTTGCCAGTTTTAAGGGAAATGAGCACTCGAATTTCAGAGAATCAAGGAGAGAGGTTTTAAAAAGCAGAATCATGTTAAAATACTTTAGAAAATAAATCATGAAAATGGTTACAGCTCAGCAAAATAAACAAATGCCTATTTTCTAAATATATATTTCAGTTTATTACTTCTTTTTTTTTAAGATTTATTTTTTATTTATTATATATCCCCCCCTTTCTGCTTGTTCTTGCTGTGTTCATTTTTGCATTCTTCTGTGTCTGCTTGTCTCCCCCCGCTGCGGCGACCCGCCGAGTCAGATCACCGCGCGGCGGCCTGCCTGCTCGCGGGGGCTTGCCCTGCTCGTGTGGGCTTGCCCTGCCCATGGCAGCTTGCCTTCTCAAGGAGGTATGCCCGCTCGAGGCGGCCCTGGGAACTGAACCCGGGGCCTCCCATGTGGTAAACCGGAGCCCTACCAATTGGGCTACAGCCGACCCCCCAGTTTATTACTTCTTATTCCAGTTTTTTTTCTTATTCTGATATATGATACAAAGTATGCTGTGGCAACAGCTCTTATGCTTGTAAACACGATACTGTTATAAAGAATGTAGAAAGCCAAATGTGTATTACTTTTCAAAATCCCATTGACCTTGTTTTAGTCCCTGGTGCTAAGATTTGGAAAAAGGTTCTAGTAGGATGAATGACAACTAAAAGAAGCTCACCTGTAGAATACACTCATTCTCTAACACAAAGGGTTGAGGTGAGCTCCTAGGAAAGCACAAGGAGCATTTTAGACAGTAGGAACTTCTGTCTGCCTACTTTTGGGATCCATAACCCTATGGAAAGGGACATAGATTAGATATAGGGGACAAACGGAAAATGAGTCTCTAGACTCTTCTTCACTAAGGGTAGATCTGTGAGCCAGCAATGGGTTATCCCTGGACCACTGGATCAGGTGTGGTAAGAGATGACACTAGTATCATTGTATTTTTTCTTGAATTTTAACTTGGGGGCCTTGGTCATTTCAGGTGACTTTCATAGTCTAGGAATCTCAAAGTCAGCAACCCTGTTCTGCCTCCCATTTCTTGGACACTTAGTAGTTGATTCACCCCAGTTGGACAGAGAATATTACCAGAGACAGATGGTGAGTAAAACTAAAGACTCAGGTCTTTAAGGTCTTATCCAGGTAGGCATGAGAAGTGGCATCTGTTTCTAGTCAGGAGCCAGAGGGAAAAACTGTAGACTAACTCCAGCCATCCAAATTGAAGGGCATGTGCATCAAGACACGAGTCGGGTGCAACAGAAGGGGCTGTGTGCTACTTGGCTCCTTCGTATGGTAACTGTTTGACAGCAAGCAAAGGAGAGCCCCGTGAACATTTCTTGAATCAGAGACTAGGCTATATGGCAGGGATCAAGCAGGAAGCTTGGACAGTAATTCCACATCCAACCTGCAAGGTTGCCCTCAGATTTGCCATGTATTCAGCCTGTGTCCAACACTGCCCATGCCTCTGCAATGTCTCATTATTCAATCCCATCCCTCTGGTGATCAATAGCATGCATTTGTGAGAAAGCTGGCTAGAGTTAGGGGAACATTCCGTGGGTGTGGAAGACAGCAAAGCCAGTCCCAACTACCACGGGGGCTGAGCCCAAGACCAAAACCTCACTAATGTTGTAAATTAATCTATGGCAATAAGTCTTCTGTGATCTACTTCTTGTCCCTGGACCTTTGGATATACGTACTATTTACTACCCTTTGAACCTGGGCTGGACCCGAAATCGTCTAAGGAATACACTTGTGCCGCTAGGGAAATGACAGAGTAGGGTGGAGAAAAGTCACTTAACTGCACTTGCTACTGACAGCTTTTGGACACCCATTTTCCTGTAGTCCCTTTCAAATTCCTAGTTTTCCTTCAAGTTCCAGCTCCATATCACTTCCCTGTGATGCCTGTCCCCACTCCTAGAATGTTCTCTCTAAAATGATTTCATTCCTCCCTATGCTGTGGCCCTAAGTTGTATTTTATCTGCTTACCTGCACCTCCCATAAGTCTCGAGAGCAAGGACCATATTGAAATTCCTCTGTTACCAACATCTACTATGGTACCTGCCTCAGAACAAGTGCTCCAGGAACAGAACGAATGAATGCGTACATGATGGCTATGTATTTATGCTTTGTCTCCCTAAATAGGCTGTGGGTTCCTTGAAGCTATGGCTCAGGTCCCCACGCCCCCTTACAGAGTCTAAAGCAGAGTGCTTGAGAAGTAAGAGGTCATCCACATTTTTTTTTCATATGTAAAATAATCTTGTAATGAGGGACTGCATTTCTGATCATATACAGTCTTCTTTTATTGAAAAAAATTTAAAATCAAATGCAAAGTTGTCAAAAACCAAACACAAAACTAAACTCAAATTTGTCCTTATTTGTTTTAAATCAGTTCCACTTTTGGTGCTATAACGTTGTATTCTAGAGGCACTGGGTGTCAAAGCAAATAACTCAGCAGACCTGCCTGAGAGGATCAGTGTTTATACTTTCTCTCTCCTTCACTCATATTCATGCTTCCTACGATCCTTACTCCACAGCTTACATTTTAAGTATCATTTGTATGAGCGGGGAAGGGCCTAATAATTGCTGGAACCCCTTCTTCTACTACCACATATTTTTATAATTTATAGTACCTGTGTACTTATCCACAAATCTGTCTTTCAAAGGAATTATAATTCTCAGTCTAATCCCTCAGATCCAACCTCACAGTCTTCTACATATTAGAGTAAAACCTACTGAATATTCCTAAAGAAAATCACCTTTACAATAGCTAATGACCCAACAGATTTACTGTGTGAGGTGCACAAAAAAAGGAGAACTCTTACTATTTACAATTTAGAATGAGAAGCAAAACTGAATTAGGACATGAGTGTGGAGATATAAGGATATTTTTTCATGATGTAAAACCAGAAAATTCTTAGTACCTCTGCTTTACATTAAACCCTGGACTACTGAATACTTTCACAGTAATGAGACTGAGTATGTGTGGCTGTGACACAGAGAAATCAATCTCTTGGTCCTGGTTTTTCCTGGCAACCTGCCTTATCTGTAAGACATTGGCATCAAAAAAAAAAGACAATACCTTTAGTAGAAGCTCTATAACTTCTGTGTGGACAAGTCCATGGACTGGTTCTCCGTTGATGTGCGTGATCAGGTCCCCAGCTTTCAGTCCTGCCTGGCACGCTGGACTTCCTTCTTCTACGTTCTAAAGTCCAAGAGAAGAGTATAGAGTAGGAAGGAAATAAATGACAATGTGAGCACCTACTATTTCTTCTGGCACAATATTCCATATTAATTAATAAATGGTCTTAAACTCTTAATGGGAATCCAAAAAGGCATGATTACTATTCCAGCCCAGTTATCATTCTAAAATAGGATAATCCCTGTGGTTCCTTAAAAAGTTTCTGGTCAATTGAGAAGGTAGCTTTTTAAAAAAAGGTCAGGAAAAGAACTAAGAAAAAGAGAATGAAACAAGGATGGAAATAGGACTGTCTTTGGTCTATTTCCACCATTATGGTACACAAGGGTGGACAATCAAATATGAAAGATTTTTGCTAAATTCACTTCTGCTGCATAGGTAAAGGGAAAGAACACTAAAGAGAAAATTAAACAGGTCCCAGATGCCAGCCTAATAGGAAGTGCATTTGATAGGAACTACGCCTCAGCCAACATGTCCATTCTCCAAGATGGCGGAAAATGAAAACTAACAAGTGAGAAAGGCAGTTGAGTCTTACCCAAACGATGTGATGCACTGTGTAGATATCACTATCCCCCACATACACCCTGATGGCACGAATGGTGAAGCCATAGTTCTTCCCTGAACTGTGGATCACAATGGGTTGATGTGGACTGGCAGAAGCTGCTGAAGAATCTCGGCTGGGAGAAGAATCTCGTGAAGAAGAGGGGTCCGAGGACAGGGAATGGGGAGACATTGGACTTCCCAGTGGAGAAACAGCAAACATATCTGCAACAAAGAAGCCTGTCATCAAAGCTGGTCCCGGTTACACAACATCCATGCAGCCAGCCCTTGCCACGTGAGCCCTGCCAGGATTGGGAGCCTGGTCACACAACAAATCCTTTCATTTCCAATAAGCAAAATAAAGGAGAAATAATACCAAAATGCTTATGTTGGTACCTAGCATGGACTTTAAAACAGAAGACAGCCAAGGCAACTTTGAAATTGTTTCTATTTGAATAATTTTAAGATTAATATTATAAAGTTAAAACTTTTTAAGTTTTCTACATTAATTAAATCACTCACAAAGATGAGCTCCCTTCTGCCTGTGATATATTCAGTTAAGATATTTTATCTTTTTTTTTTTTTTTAGGAGGTAAGGGGGATTGAACCTGGAACCTCACACATGCAAAGCAGGCTACACCCGCTCCCCAGATATTTTATTTTAATCAAAGAAATAAATCATAGATATATTTATTTCAAGTACATCCTCACTCAGAGAGGACTGTATGGCCTATTGTAAAAGATACCGGGACTCTAAATCTTGCACTTAACTTTAATATGGCTCTTTTCAAACATATATGGCCAGGAAAGCAATGTTTACCAGCTGTTTTTTTTTTTTTCCCAACGTTATTGAACTAGTATTGACTACAAAACTTTAATAAAGAAAACACTGAAATGGCAACTTCTCTGTAAAAAAGCGCCTCCTTATAACTATGGTAACACCTGATTCTCTTCACATATTACCTGCCATTCTAAAAATAAGGTTTCTGAGAAGCTTATGTAAGGGAAAGAAATAAAGAAATTTTAAGAGAAACTCAGTTCATATTCCATAACTTCAATTCTAGTCTTTGCTTTCCTTGTCTTATAAGCAGACACACTTTGAACCTGTGGTTCATAACACCGTTCTGTCTGCGTGAATCTAAACAGATCTTAAGGGCCACGTGACATTGTCTGTGTATGTATGTTTCTGAGAAAAAGAATAATCTACAAAAGGTGCTAAGGTTTCCATGTGAGCTCAGGTTACAAACTGTCCAGTGCTACTGAAGACTCACCAGGTGCGGTGAGCTCCACTGTGGCCAAAGTAAGCCAAATGTATCCATACTATCCTTTATTCCAATTCTTTTATATGTCCAAAATGGAACAAAACTAGATATATCCCTACCCGTGCTCCTTTGCTCTCTGATTTAGTATGCCATCTTGTTCTATTTGGCTGGCCACCTACTGTCTGATCAAAGTGCCAGGTAAATAGAAACACATTGGTGGGCAGAGAACTTCAAAACATGCAAGTGGAAAGAAGACAGAGTGGACACACACAGATCCAAACTGCTGGAAATCCAGACCCACAATTCTTTCTATAAGTTTCCCTACTTTACCAAAGTGTGGAATTTTCACCAGCTTTCAAAAGTGTACTGGCCCACATCTAACTTACCTTCCCTATTGTGCAGCTGCACTGGGGTCATTGTTTTGGGGTTTTGAATGGTTATTCAAACTAGGGAAAGAGGTGTTTGTTTTATGGTGATGTCCCCTAGAAAACTGGATCCACTAAAGCAAGCACTATCTGCAAATGAACATCTGTTTATATGAAATTTCCTTCTGCACAAATATGAAATTTAAAAAATGTAAACACTCTCTTTTATACAGCGTCTGTATTTTACCAAATACAAGCCAGCTGCAATGTAATTCAATTCCTCCTTGTACTCTCTTACTGTCATCTGAGTGATAAGTCACGACTACCAGGGGGTAAATTTCATCTCTGCCAGTAGAATTACTATAGACTTAGTGATCGGTAGAGGCAAAACCAGGTTGTGGAAATACACTGCAATTTAACAAAACAATAATTAAACCAAGTTTTTCAGTACAAGGTAGAAAACGATTTGCCTACCAGTAGGAGGAAGCATAGCTCAACAGACAGGACTCTGTGCTGTCCGTGACTCTGCATCCCCAGGAATGAAAGCTTATGTTCTGTGTCTGTTTCCTCCTTTATTAGATGAGGAAAACTATACTTAGCTTTCTAACACAGATGGTATAAACAGCTCTGTAAGGTAGATAAATGCTGCATAGTCTAGGGAAGAAAAGTTATTCAAAGGAGGGAAATTTATCACTTAACTTGGGTGGGGGTGGAAAGAGGGGACAAAAGAAATGGTAAGAAAACAAAACTAAGTCTTTTGGGAATAAAGGCCTTTCTCATCTCCGGACACAGAAAGAGGTGAGATGAAAGAAGCCGCACATGCTCTTTGGGAGCTGGGGAGGTCCTGCAGGAGACCTCGGGGCTCTGCAGGCAGAAGCTCTTGAAAGCTGTGCTGGGGTTACCACCCATTTGCTTCAAGCAACCTTGCCCCAGTCAGCATTCCAAACTGGGGGAGGGATGGGGATGGCATGCACAAATCACACAACTTCATGCGAGTAGACATCTCTCTACCTCCTGGGATCATGAGGGACAGAGCACTGGCAGAAAGGGACTTTGTGACCTTCCCCGTGATTTTCTTTTTTTCTGTGCTTTCTAATCGCTGCCGAGCCATGTGAGAAGCAGGTTCACTGGATGGCTTTGAGGAATTATCTGTACTGTCCACACACTCGTTTCGTCCATTTATCTGATCCAAGTGCTCTGAAAAACTGCCAACTGCACAAAGAAGAAGGGATAAACATGTTCAAGAAAATCTATGACGGGAAAGGTGGGGAAGAGAGCGAGAAGGACAAAAGCTGGGAAACATACTCCCACACGGCTAATGAGTCCATATGGTGTCAGGAGAAGAGTCAACACACATGACTGGTCTGAGAAAGGTGATGTGGAGGAGGAAGAAATGGAAGAGGTGTCCATACAGGTTTTGTCAATTCTCAATCAACAACTCCATTTAAGTAGAAGACCAGAAGTCCTTTCACAGAAAAGAACCATGAAGGATTACTTTCTAGAATCTATATTTTAAAACCCTTGCAGAGAGGACTCTTCCCACCCCGCCCCCGACCGTGAAAGACCATGCTATAAACTAAACATCACCTTCTGCACACCATGACCTCCCACTTTATGCCATGATTATCATCACCCGTACGGTTAATAATAATAATAGTAATACTTCACAGGTTGATCTGTAACGTATCCTAGGCACACCTCACACTAGGCTCAGATAGGTCACTTACAGAGAAGGACTTTAAGTGTCTCCTTTTACTTCTCATACCATATGGCTCCTTTCACTCTAAGCCCCTTGTAAACTTAATAGGAAAAGACAAAGGTATTACGTGACATGTTACTCAAAAGCTCACTTTATCTTCCTGGCATTTAATCTAGATGGTATGTCATAGGCTGAGCTTCTCTGAAATTATTGGACCATGAGAAAACCCCTTCCCCTCTAACTCACACCTTCTTTATTTTTCACTTTAACCCTTACTATAAATTGGAGGTACTTTTGAATGAAAAATTGCTGATGTCAGTCTGGTGATTGCAGAGGCCACGAGTAAAGAAAGTTCTCAAGCAGGAGTGACACGCTGAGCCCCTCATAGAAAAACCGAGCAGCTACACCTTTTAGCTTCATTCACAGGCTGTCAGTTTTTAATTTTCTTTCTTTTCTTTTTTTTTTTCACTCACTGATAACACATCTTTGCCCATCTAGAAAAAACAATGCTCATCTGATTTTTACTTCTACATGCTACATTATAAGTCCCCTGTGGTTTAAAAATCATCAACTCTATCAACAACTTAAGAAACGCAATCCATGCAGAGAACGCAATACTATTGGAAAGCATCCTTTGAATGACCAGCCAGCACACTGACATGTGGTCCCTAGGACCTTGTTTGCCTGGGAAAGAGGCAGGATAGTAGCATTCATGTTACACTGGTTTATATACACCACTTGACTGCACAGCTGAGGTTTGACCCTGCTTCACGTGAGGTGGAATAGATTCTATGGGTCTGATTCAAACAAAGGGAAGCCTGGGACAGAGGAGAGCAGGCGTGGACACAGCCCACTTCCCGGCCACCCACTGTGCTGTCAGAACAGGTAAAGATTCATGGACTTCCACGTGACGCCCATCCGTCCAAGGAGAGAAGCCAACCTGAAGGTAACCGCCAACAATCTTTTAACTTGTGCTTGCCAAACGCAATCTCACTTAAGAGTACACCTATTCCATTCACTCTAGAAAAAGAAATCAACTGCTGAAGAACAATCCATTCTTGATTAAAACTGCCTCACGGGTCAAAATTCTCATCTCAAAAAACTGAAGCTTACCTTCGGATAAGTTACTCACTTTCTTTTCTCTTCTTTTTACTTGGGTGTGGATGGGATCACTGACAAGCATAACCTGAAAAGGTGAATCTCTTCACGTTGAGTAATTGTTGGATGCTTTCAATCACTATGCCTAAGACTTCAGGACTTTTACTTTTCACTGATTCAAATACAATGTAGTCATGAAAAAGGAGACCAGGTATAAAGTTGCAATTTCCTAAGTACCAGAACCGAATACACAGTTTTCTCTTTTATCACACCCTTCCTCTTGCCTCAGCCTTCTCCTTTCATAGTACTGTAGAGAAGAGTGTGCTTCTTTTCTGCCAGTGGAGGATAATGTCACCTTAATGTTCTCTAAATGTCGAGGCTTTTTTCTTTTTGATGGTGGAGCAATATAAAAATCAACAAATTAAATTTTACTACAGTCACGGTTTTCAGATTCCCTAATTACCCTTGGCTCTGAGCACATCAGATCGTCTCTCTATTCTTTGTAGCCCCTAAGGTCTTTGGTTATTTTTAGTGTGTGCATGGGGGAGAGAAAGGTGGTTTGTATCTATTAATCAAAAAGCATGGCAGGACCTAGGCAGATTTTTTTTTAATTATGTAAGTAATCAATCAAATGCTTAGACACTGTTCCCTTCCCTTCACCGCCTACCTTTCTGATAATGAGTAGGCTTAAAAGAGTAAACAACTTACCATATTAAGAATACTTTTTAAATGGAGGTAAATATATTCTATTCAGAATAAAATAAACTTAAGAAACAGGCAGAGGATGTCTTAGCCAGGAATATGAAATACTGAGACATCTACATTTGCTTTGAAGACCAAGATGAACTAAAACTGGTCAACAATCTTGGACTAATTGGTTATCACATCACTACTTCTAAATTGCTACTATCTTGGCTTGATAGAGATAGACTCAGGAGAAGTAGAATTATCCAACATGGAAGGAGAACTGAAGTAAAGGAAGGGAACTGAAAACCCAACACTATTTTCCCCATAATAAACTATAAAAACATGAGAAACTCCACATAACCAAAGTTTTTAGTGAAGCTAAAATAAATCCAGCCCGAAAAATGTGTTTTCTTGAAATGATTTGTAAAACACAAAAAAGCTCATACCATGAATATTCAGTCAATTAAAAAAGTGTTCATGAAAAATCTTGGAATCATTCATGGTTATCACTACAACATATTGAATGTGGCTTACTGAAAACACTTATTGTAGCAACCCTAAGCGATATCCATGTTTTATTTATTTATTTTTTTGAAATGCACAAATGCATATTGTTTTGTAAAAGGATATGCCACGCAAAAATATTTATAAATGAAATAATATTTTAAATGCACTTAAAAGTCTTGCTCTGAGGGAAGTGCAAGTTTGGCTATCTAGTGAGGACATCCCCATTATCAAGTAAGTATTCATGACACATAGAGTACTTTAAAATTCTCTAAATATCCCCACCCAAATTGAAAATATGGACTCAAACAGATACTTGTATGCCAATATTCATAGCAGTATTCTCAATGGCCAAAAGGTGGAAACAGCTTGTGTCTATCAGATGAATGGATGAACAAAAGGTGGTACATACGCAAAACGGAATATTATTCAGCCATAAAAAGGAATCGACTTCTGAAACATGCTACAATATGAATGGACCTTGAAAATATTATGCTAAGAGAAGCCAGACACAAAAGGACAAATATTGTATAATTCCACTTACATGAAACATCTAGAATAGTCAAATTCGCAGAGACAGAAAATAGATTAGAGGTTACCAGGGGCTGGGGGAGGGGTGGATAGGGGGCTACTGCTTAATGGATACAGAGTTTCCGTTTGGGATGATGAAAAATTTTGGAAATAAGACAGTGGTGATGGTTGTACAAGATTGTGATTGTAATTAATGTCACTGAATTGTACACTTAAAAATGGTTAAACTGATAAAATGTGTTATGTATATTTTACCACAATTATAAAAAGACACAATTGTGAGGAGACTGTTCCTGATATGAGGAAGGTTATTTCATGAAAAAGTATCATTGTAAAATGCTTTCCAAGAAAACGCCCCAAATCCTAGCCAAGATTGCTTCCCAAACAAATGCCTCAGGACTTTCTCACCCCATTTACTCACAAACTGGAAGAGTAACTTTTATTTGCAGCACAGTTGTTTCATATGCACACAAAATACCAATTTAAACTGTGTTAGCATTTGTGACACTCCCTACCTAATCCCTTCAGAAAGTCCATGTCATAGGTGCATGTGAAGGCACCTGTGAATCCCACAATGTAAGCACCTGGCTGCATTTTGTGTGGCCCCTTAACCAAAGTCAACCACCTCAAAAAAAACAACCATCCATTCCAATGCTAGAGGGAAAACTGGCTTTCCATGGAACTGTAAAGATGAGTCAAAGGTAATTCCAACAATTTCACTATCTGCTATTTCCCCTTACTTCTAATTCTGAGTTAGATGCAACTCCCTAAGAATTGCCTTTGCATCAACAACTGAGAACGTGTCCCCTTAGCATGTTTTGACTGACATCAAAAGATCCCACTGATATGCAGCTGTGAAAGCTAAGGATGACTCTAAGGTCAAACGGAAGCAAAAATATTTAGCCATGTAAGGCAAGTGCTAGGGAGGGATCTGAGATATCAGCTTTTAGTTCTTGGAAGATGGGTTCCCCAAGCCAAGAAGTGAAGCCATTGTGGGAGTCTAGTGGTACAAAATACCCACCATTAACCACCTGGCCAGGCCCGGGACTCAGCACAGGGAGCCACTTCTCAATATGGCAGTGATGTTCGGATGGCAGGCGCCACGCCCTGCGGCTTACCTGACAGGGTGGAGCTGCTGATGGTGCTGGCTGGGGTGGTGACCTCAGGCTCCTCCTGAGCGCACTCCTCAGCTGGAAGGGCTGGCTTTTCTGGCTCTTCCTGGGGGTCTCTGGGGCAGGGGGCAGCTTCCTCTTGTTCTCCCTCTGTTGAAATAGCCAGTTTGGGAAGCAGGCCAGAACTGAGTTTATGTCTGTTGCTTTCAGTATCTGAAGAGTTGGATGTGGATAACTGTTGCCTTAATTAAAAACAAAAACAAAGTCATATACACACACTGGGAAACGGTGTTAAAAGTGGGCCTTGGAAGAAACCAGGTAGAAACGGGACTTGGATAAGCCTAACCAAAGACAGGTTTAGTGCAGTGGTTCTCAGACCAGCAGCAAATATCACCTGGGAAGATGGTAGAAATGTCATTTCTCAGGACCCATCCCCGATCTACTGGAGCAGAAACTCTGGAAGTGAGGCCTGGCCATTTCAATAAGCCCTCCAGGTGGTTCTGAGGCTCACTGAAATTTGAGACTACTGCTCTATAGATACTGCTTATGGTATTACTTAACAGGCATTTCACGTACATTTCAGAATATTCCGAACTCCAGCTTAATGTTTCCGTGGATGGCAAAGTTGTGTTTTTGGTTTTGTCTCCAGAGTCTTCTTTCTCTTCTGAATTCTGAGTTATTCGATCTATACTGCTGAAAACCTGGAAGACAAATAATCAGTGCTTATAGTACCTTTCTAAAAGAGTTTGTCAGGAAAAAAAACAACAACAAATCTTTGGAGAAAAAACTGAAAGTACAGTTAAATTTTGAATTGGGACCATGTATTCAGAAAGTATGTTGTCTACTTGAGTTCTGAGATGAAGGTCCAACTGTATAATTTCTTTTTTGGTGAAAGCTATGATTTCACCCCCCTCTCTCACCATAACTCGGTATGGACTTTGTAGCTGCAAATAAAATCCATAGATGCATTGGGGTTTCTAGGCCTGGGGATCAATGCACATCTTAGATTACTTTTTAACCATAAAGTCAATCAGAAAAAGAAAATCACCGAGAAAAAGATTTAATGACCACCAGTCAGGGGTGGGAAGGAGAAAAATGAGTTGGAATTGACTGCAAAGAGAAGAATAAATGACCTGTTTCAAGACTTAGCAGGGGAATGCAGTAGATATTTAGTCATAAAAAGCCAGAGGTATTTGTTTGGCTTACAAATCACATATACAGACGGACAGCATCAAATGTTGGTACTAAGGTGCCTGAAGGAGATCAGAGCTTAAGTAAACTCAAGATTTCAGCCAACATCTGACTCCTGCTGTCCCACAGGGAAGAGGGAAGGTAAAACGGGGGACTGCACATTCAGTGCAGGACGCACCCCCTACTGCCCTACTAGGCCATTAGCTGCGCTCATGGGAATGGCCCTCAGACCTCCTATAATCTACCCGGACTGGGGACCTAGACTGGGAACCTGGACTGGGAGGAAGGTGACAGGGGATGTGAACACCATCCAAAGGGCAAAGGAGTTAACAGTGTTTAAGGAGGCAGCTTCGATGGACCAGAGACCAGGTGCTGGGCTCAGCCCCCAACTCAGTGTCATTGAAGCTTCTGTCCTCACCCCAGGACAGACTTGTCACTATCCTCTGCAGGGAAATCTCTATTTCTCTGTCGTTCTAATAAACGGGGATGGTAGTGATGGCCAATTTTGCTGGCACTCTCTAAGTAATCACTTAGAAAAAGCTACAGATCACTTTAAAGTCACTAACTTCTATAGAAAGGCTGAACAATAACCATGCAAAATGCCATGGCAACAGAAAATATGTAGCTACTGAAAATAGCAAAAGGGAGGCAGGATGCCCTGTAGGTTTATTCCCAGTTTCCAGGGGCTCTACCCTGTCTCAGGACTATCAGGTTTTCCTTTGCTTTTTTTTTTGTTTGTTTGTTTGTTTGTTTTAATCTTACCACTGTAAGTAAAAAAAATCATCTTTCTCAAGCTTCAATTTTATTATCTTCCATTCTAGCTTGGCTTCCTTCTGCCAGTTTAATATATAAATCATAATTTATATTACTGGTTACAAGACTTTCCCATCCCACAGGCAGCCATGCCCTAGAGCTTCTATTTATGTCAAGGACCAAGCCTTCTCCTTGTGCTGGATTCTGAGTAGGACCTAGCAGAGCCCTCTGCACACATTGAGGCTCGACCTTCTTGATTAAAAGATGAAGGAAATGGAGGGACCTGCAAGGCAAGGTCATCATAGAAACGGCTATCATACATTCCAAAGATCTGACCAGGAGAGCAAGGCTATACCTCCGAGAAGAAAAAGGGTCTTAATTTGTGGAGAGTGAGGCTGAAAAACAGACACTCTGGGAGGCGGGGTGTAGGGACTCTGATTGCATTACCAAGACTATGGAGTCACTTTTCCTAGAACAAAAAGAAATTTTAAGCACAGAAGACAACAATCCCCTAAAAAACCTGTGGGTGGTTTTTACAGTCCTATCCCGCTATTTAGGGTACCCATTAACTGGCCAGCAGGAGAGTCTCCCAGAGAGACTCTGTACATTTTTGCCAAATTTCACTTACTTTTGAAAACCTATGTGAACATGAGGAAAACTGCCTTATTTCCACATTGAAGTCTTCATCATTTGTATCATCTTCTTCCTCAGTTTCCATATGGTGATATTTTTCTGACCGAGCTGCAGAGAAGTGTTTGGGAAAAGTTCCAATTACTCAAAATTTCAGCTTTTAATTATAAGTTTTAATATCAAATCAACATTACATATAAGATCTCATAGGAGGTTCTAGATTGGAAGGTTCCTTCAAAAGTGTAGATAATTGTCTACAAAGAAAACACCAAACAATGTTTTATGTCCGATAATACACATACTATCAAAATAACTTGTGTCATCTTCGGATTCCAATTGTGGAATAAATTCTGCCTTCTGTCTCAGCAAACTGTTCCAGTCTAAGGAACGGAAGAATCTATGCTGTTTGACTTCGTAGGCACCACCTGGGGGAGCATAAGGGGGAAAATATTAAACTATCATCCAAGCAAAGACAGACATCAGTTTTTAAGCATAAAAAATTATCAGCAGTGTAATAAAGTCATGGAAACCTTACTTTTCCATTCCACTAACAAAACCCTAATTTTCCCCCATAATTTATCAGCAGGAGATTTGATTTTGCTAACAACAGTTGCTATGGCACAGTTTTCCTTTGTTAACTGTTCCATGATTTCCTCCATTTTTTAAAAGTTAATGACGTGGCCACTTAAAATCACATTTATACCAAATCTGGGGATGTGGCCATGTGTTGGCCCAAAGCAGACTTTACTCATTACAAACCCAAGGAAATTCCAACAAGGTACAAAATCTGTTCACTGCAGTATTTCCTCTGGAGGTAAGGCGAATGATAGTGAATTCTTCCTAAATGGTATATAATAGCAACCATTCACTTGTATTGGATTGCTCATGACCATAGGTAGGAATTAGAGCCTGTGCATTAGATTCTTAAGTAAGAAAAAGACATACACCTGCTTGACAGATTTATAATGCACCCGATGAAAGTCAATCAAAATGCTTAAGCTTTAGGCTCCTTTATGCCAAGTCAGTATGATAGCACAATTCAGTGAAATAATGCTTTCTAAAATTTTATTTTATGATTTTGAAGAGTGATTTTGAAGGCCATGCCCCATCAAACATATTAACACTTCATTGCATGTAAAGAGAACATACACGTTTTGTGAAGTCATAGCATGAGAATCAGGCCCCCTCCCTGCCACCAGCACACAGACTGTTGATGAAGGAGCTAACAAAGAATGACTCCTGAAAAAACATGGGGAAGAGAGATTTCTCACAAGACCACCACCACGGTCTAATCAACCTCACTGCCGGGAGCCGCTCCTCCAGGTGTAATGTAAATGCCTCTGTATTGCACTTGTCACCCTCGCCTCTCATCCTGTCCTCTGTGGGGTACAAAGGGAATAGGATGAGCCATGCAAGTGGATCTGAAAATGGGCTGTGGACCCCCGGGAAGAGGGGACTGTCTGTGTAATTCAAAGATGTGTGGGGAGGGCTTGGTTCCCCGGGGGCCCCTCCAGCACAAGGTGCGGTGTTGTCCTAGCCCTAGCTCCAAACCCAGCCAGGGAATCTGGTGTTCTGAACACAACAGAAAGGAGAAAAAAGCAGAAAATCACCAAAGAAAAGGAGAATGGATTCTTCTTTACAAAGCATTTGACTAGAATCCTTATCCAATCATAGCACCGTGCTGAGGTCTGATGTTAGTCATAACCACGAGTGCACCCGAAGCTACGATTTCAGGGTCGACTGACTTTGTGGCAAATATTGCACTAGATACTATAGGAACCTTGCTTCCTTTAATTGAATCATATAAAATAAAGAACCCCATGGAGTAAGCATAATCAACTCCAATTTTGGTTGAAGAAACTAGGGGTAAACAATAAAGAAGACTGGACCAAGTTCATGGAGGGTAAGCATTAAAGGGTCTGATCCTAGGGCTGTCTACAAATGCTCACATCCTTCCTCAGTGCCACAGTGCCACTTACCTTCTCTTCCACGTGAAGAGGAGGCACATTTTTGTGTGGACCCTACCCTGACATCACAGTGAAAATGGATTCACAACTGCTAACACTGGGGAACTGAATGTAATACCTGATTCACATTGCTGCTTTCACAGTCTCTCTGCAGAGCCTGACCCCGGTTCACACTGCATGCCAGCTCGTGTCTAGCCCCAATCAGTGTCCCCAAACACAGCTATCTTTTTCATGTTCTTCTAGAGCCCTTTTCCTTGTAGAAGCAAAAAGGACTTCAATGTTCATCTATCCAACTCCCTCACTGCTTAGATTAGAACACTGAGCTCCAGAGACTCAGTCCTTAATTAATGGCCCACAACACATCTCTGGACTCTTAGACCAGGGATGGTTCCACAGAGACCCATCCTTCAGGGGCTGCTCGTGGGCCCAGACCAAATGATATAGGTTTGACCCTCCCGGGTTGCTCCACTCTACCCAGAAAAGCAGTTTCTCTATAGGATCAAGGGTACTTCCAGACCAGAGCGTCAGGCTTTTCACTCCCTTCCTCCTACCCTTTGAGCCACAAGTTGGTTGGAGCCTTTTCTTCATCTCTGGGGACAACGACAAATGTGACTCCTCAAGGAGTCACAGCCCATTGCTTCTTCAGCTCACATTTCTCATCCTTTGCCCTTTGTACTCCACTGAGAAGTTAGCTATCACTGGATCTTGTTGCTCATGCACTTTTAGAGAGATGGGGAAAGAAAAAATTAAAGGAACAAACTGGAGCTAAATGACCTCTGGGCTGTTTGTAAAATATGAATGATGGCATTATGAGCCATATACAAATCACCAGAGGTAGGAACTCACGAGTGGCAGCTCTTATTGTAAAAGTGCACAACGTATTTAAAAAAGAACAATGTGGGAAGGAAAGGAAAGGGAAACTGATATTTATTGGGCTCCTACTATGTACTAAACCAATATACTAGATATCTTCATGAACATTTTTGCATGTACTCCCCACAATAGCCCTGTGAGATGTGTAAAATATGGCTTTTTTTCACAGTGTAAGAAACTGGGATTCAGGGCAGTGAAGAAACTCAAGACCTCACAGCTGGCTGGCACAGGGCTGGTCGTCACATCTGAGTGGCTCTAAAGTCCAATGCCACTCAATATTCAGAGTTTAAAAGTATAGTTCAAGTGGGACAAATTCCCAAACTGCAAGTTGTGTTTTAGCATTAACGCTCTCCCTTGAGTTTTTCTCTCCTTTCATGGAAGCTTCTCAAACATCCATTATGTTCTTCACACCCCTTTTCTCAGTCTTTCTAGTCTCTCGGGCAAATGTGCATTTGCACATTTTCACGGTGCATTATTTTGCCCGCTAAATATGCATTAAATACAAAATGCTGTCATTGGAAGCAGCGTGGCAGGCCTGCGGGAGTCTCAGCCTCATTCTCCAGAACCTACTGGGATCTGTCATGTCGGCCCTGCCTGTTTGGCAAGTACTTCTCGACAAAGCTAAGAGCTTGGGTACGGTCTTTTACACGTCTCTTTTGGGCTTGCGAGGGGATTAGTTCCTCAAATCGTTAAATCCTGAAATGACCAAAAGTAACAGTTAAGGGGAAAATGTGCAGAGAAATAACTTGCAGCATCTGATATATATATACAAAAATGTGCTGACCATTATCATAACCCCATCTTACTAAATCAAGCTCAATCAAGAATCCAAGTATCTGGAAGAGAAAAACAGAGGCAGACTGAGAAAACTCTCCAAACTGACACTTGAACATTGAAGTGACTTTTTGAATTTCCTTTTGAAGGGATGTACCCATTCTAATATATTTTTAGTCAAATATAGGACAATGATTTCCCGGGACAGTTGAACAGGATGCATACATGGATCTTTGTATTATTGCAGGACAATCTAAAATGCTGCTGTGTCTCATATTTGGCTCAAGTGAGTAAAAATTGCTCTTCAAAATTCTGCCCCATACACAGTCTTGACACAAATTTTTGACAGCTACACATATTTCTTGAACCATAAAGCAAATCTGACTGCAGGCCACAGAGGGTGTGAAATAACAAGTTTGCTCGTCACTTCAGACAAGTGGAAAACCACACGGGGGGGCAGAAATGTGAAGGACTCAGTTCAAAGAGTTCAATCAGCTCAAAGGTAGGGGCACCACCACCATTTCTGTACTTTATACGGCCAAAAGGGAAAGTGTGGCTTATACATGCAGCAAATTAAAATGGACAATACTAGCAGCAGCAGTGTCATCCTCAGTCTAAGTGCCTTCTGTGGGTTAGCTCATTTTAACCTCACAAGAAGCAATGGTGCCACTATCAGCTGTATTGTACTGATGAGGAAATGAGGCACACAAAGAGAAGTAACTTGCCCATGGTCACACAGTTGGGATTTACACTCAATCTGACTCCCGTGTGCTTTCAACCTCAATGTTGTATTATAACCTTTTGGTTTTAAATATCTACCCGTTCACTGACAAAGGCATGAAAGTACCTATTACTTCAGTAAAAGGCCCAATTCAAGGAAGTTTTTGTAGTTGAGCCCTTGTGATGGCTAATTTCATGTGTCAACTTGGCTAGGTTATGGCGTCCAGTTGTTTGGTCAAGAGGCACTGGCCTGTTTGTTACTGTAAGGGTACTTCATAGATGGATTTAAGTCATTAGTCAGTTGACTGCATCTATGGCTAACTACATCTACAAACAAAGGAGAACGCCTTCAGCAAGGAGACAAGTCTCCTCATCCAATCATTTGAAGGTCTTAAAGGGAGAATTGATGATTTCAGCAGTCAGAAAGAAAAAAAATTATCGCTATTTCAGCCAGCCAGCTTCTCCTGGGGAATTCATTATCATCTTCACTGGCATTCCCAACTTGCAACCCACCCTACAGAATTCAGACTTGCCAATTCCCATGGTCACAGGAGACAATTCCTACACTAAATATATGTATGTATGTGTATATATGTGTGTGGGTATATGTATATAGATATACATATTTGCATGTATGTATATCCTTTCGGTTTTGTTTTTCTGAAGAACCCTGACTGCAGCCTTCATCTTAAATCTTCTTGGATTCTCTAATGCAGGATTGGCAAAATGTTTCTGTAAAGGGTCAGAAAGTAAATATTTTAGGCTTTGTTGGGCATATAGCCTGTTGCAAAACCTCAACTCTGGCAACGTAGCATAAAGCAGCCATAGACAATATGTAAATGAATGGGCACTGCTGTGTTTCAATAAAACTTTATTTGCAGAAGCAGGTAGTAGGCTAGATTTGGCCCATGGACAGTAGTTTGCTGATCCCTGTCTAATGCGTTATCATTAACCCTAGTAACACAGTGTTCCATACTTAAAGCAAAAGCAGGACCCTCTGAAAGGGGAATCTGGGCAAATGCAGAGAACAACATAAGATGAATATTTGAAAGTGTTACAAATGCTTTTTTCTTGGAAAAATAATTGGGGGAAGGAATTGTTTCTTCAACATTTTTTGATATCTTTATTTTAAAAGCTGGTCAGGGAGTCAAAAACCCTGATGAAAATTATGGTCACTGGCTAGAGTTTATGGGTGTGTTGGTGTTTCTTCTCAATATTTAAGCCTCATGTAGATAAAGTCACATACTTGGGCAGCCTGGGACTCTATACTGAGATCTCTAGATCTGTCCATTCAGAATATAAGGAAGAAAGGAAGAGGGGCAGAAACAAAAACTGATAACAGAACAGTCAGAAAAAACTAATCGGCAAGAAACAAATCTACTATCTCCTTCATATTGAAAGGTAGTGATTTTTAAGTCTTTCGATTGAGCTGTGGTGCTGAGCGCCATGACAAGACAGCAGGGTTCAACCCCAGGCTCTCATTGCTAGTAATTAGCTTGAGTACTGAGAACCCATTTCCAAGGCTGTGGATAGTAATTGTCTGGGTCCGCATGCTTTTATGAAAAAGACACACACATCTCTAATCCCCTGTTCCAAATTATTTAAGGTGCTTGCTTTCCAGGGAAGAAGACTTATATGTGCCCTTGAGGTTTTCTTCCAGAGAAGTTTTGTTTATCAAAACAAATTAAGAACAACTCTCCTTTGCAAAAACAAACAAAAAAACGATGGCATACAAAACCCCCTCAGTGTCCATTCTGCTCTAAATCAGAAAAAGTAAAAGTATTATTGCTATAACGTGTTGTAATCATGTTTTACATCAACTAACAGATGTTTCATATGCAAAAACAAAACATAAACAAAAGCCTCAGCCTGCTCAACACAGACGTCATTTCTTGCATATTAGCAAAATTAAAACACCGTGCTCTAACCTGTTCCCAGCCTCTCCAGGGGATTCTGCCTGAGAAGCAAGGTAATCAGATCCTGGGCATCTGGGGGCGGAGCCTCATCCTTTTCAGGCCAGTTGATCTCATCTAGAAGGAGGAAATGTAGTTTGCAAGGTTACTGCTCAAAAGGTGGTCTGTGTCCCAACAGCATCAATATCACCCGGGATGTTGTTAAAAACGCAGAATTTGAGGCATCACCCCAGATCTACTGAGTCAGAATCTACACTCTGACATAGGGGTTCTCAACCAGGGGCCCGTGTGCTTGAATTGAAATTCAAAAAAACATTATTCTTGTGGGGACGGGTGGTGCGGGTGTGATATATTTATTAAATATTATACAGTACAGTGTGGACTTGGTAAGGGGTCTGTGGTTTTCACCTGACCGGCAAAGTGGTCCGTGGAACAAGAAAGGTGAAGAACCCCTGCTCTGACAAGACCTTTAGCTGATTCCCAGACACAGTCCAGTGTGAAAAGTGCTGTTTTATAAGACATGACTAACAGCTTTCATAAAGGTGGGAGAGAACATTTCAATGAGTGGTATCTGAATTTCATTTGCCTTTTTTTGATTCATTTTTCTTTGGGAGATTTGGTTCCCAAAAAG
>PVKH010005599.1:0-21916 GCA_004027955.1 Chaetophractus vellerosus | reverse complement strand
CTGTTATTTTCATTATTCTAATAATTTACCAGAATACATCATTCATTTTGCACAAACTCTCTTCCTTCTTTCTAAACTCCTTTGTCTACCACCGCATTTCATTACTTGCCATCACCTTCTCTAGTTTCTGTGTACCCTCTTTGTTGAAATTATTTGTCTATATTTAATTGACTATTTTTCATTACTTCTGCCTTGCTAGACTATGAATTCCTTGTGGGCAGTTACTTTGTCTTGTCTATCATTGTATCATCAGATCCTAACACATTGCCTGGCACATAGTAGACATATGTTAAAGGATTAATTAAAAGCATATATAGTTAATAAATAAACTCTGCATTTGAGTTAATTTCATTTGAGAATTATAAATAATCAATCTACAATACCTAGCTTAGTGCCTAGCTTATAGTTTAATATATGAGAACTATAATAATTATTATCACTCATAATAATGTCATTTTTCAGCAATATGTTACCTAGAATAACAAAATGGTTTCCTCAGCTGTAATATTTCTTGTGAATATTAGTGACCAGTTTTATCCAAGGTGCTATAGAAATGAGGAAATGCAAACAGATATTGATGGGACCCACAGATCTATAGATGGTGGACATCATTATTTTCTGGAATACCAATATCATAGTTTGTGATATAGGAATTTGTGGGTTGTAGGATTAAAAGGCTGCCTTCCAAAAATAGTGAGTCAGGCATCCTTCTTAGGACTGTATATGAGGACACATGGATGGATAAGATTGCGTTTGTCCAAAAAAAGTAAACTAAATATACATACTCAGTATAAATTAGATTGTGATAAACATATAAAATAATTAGTAAAGAAATTATGAATTGCTGGTCTTAATCATTTTTAATTTGCATAATAATTATAGCTCTGTGATTTTCAAGCCCTGTTGTCTATCTTTGTTTCTTACAGCTATTGGATGAACTCCCAATGATTTACAGCTGTTGTATATTTGTGTACTGCATGTAAGTACTTAAAGTTTAATTCAGTTATTTGATATCTTTTAAAATTCATATTTGTCTCATGGTGAATTAAGTAATATAACTAACCCAGTTATATTATAGGGAGATTGTAATAATGTAGAAGATTATAACTTGTGTGATCTCAATGTATTGTATAAATTCTGGAAAGTTACAATAATGTTATTTATTAACTTTTACGATCTCAAAACCCTGTAGCCAATTTTGATAGACTCTGACTTAATTTGACTTAAATTGCTTAATTTGCTTTTTCTTAAGTGATAAATGTGTACAAATTTAGATAAATATATTTTATATATTATGCCATAAAATTTTGAGGTGAAGTTTCTGTATATTATGTATAAATCAGTTTATCAGAAACTTATCTGAAAATTAAAGTACACTTCTACCAGTTGTATAAGTAGATATTTGTTTTCTTTAAATTCTCCTTATTGCAAATCAGAATAAATGCCATCAAGATTGGTTGTGTTGATTGGTTATTCACAAGCACAGAGGAGAACAATGAAAGAAGCAGCACATAAATCATTACCAACCCAAAGTTCCCTTCCTGGATCATATTTTGTTTACTTTAATATCAAGTTAATTTGTACTTCCTGAATGTAAGGGAAAAAATATCAACCTGGAAAAATAAAAGTGATTATAATAAGAACATTCATAAGTGCTAATATTTATCTACCTGGAGCTATACTAGGCCACTTACTGCAAATCATCTTTAATTGTCACATTGTGCCAGAGAAATAGGTATTTTCCCATTTTATAGATGAAGAAAGGAAGGAAGAAAGATTTAGTGATTTGTCTAAAAACATAAGCAGAGCTTGATTAAGGAGCATGCTGCAAAGTGACATGGAAAATGTTGGAGTAGGGCATTCTAAAACAGTCTCTCCACTGAAACATCCATAAGCTGGCAAAAACTGACAAAATCAACTTTTTTGAAACTCTGGAATTTAATGTAAACTTAGAGCAACAAGGGGCCTGCTGGACAAAGAAAAGAGGAGCTGAATTTTGGTAAGTGAGTGTTATGGCATTTTTGCCAATAAGCCTATCATCCCCTGCCATACCCTAGCTTAGAGTTGGTGACCAAGGGGATGACAGCCTGTGTTCCTCATGCAGCTTGCAAATGCAAGGGGATATAGTCATGTATTTTGACGTGTCTGTTGGTTCCCTGAGGGACCCACACAAAGGCTGACCTTTGTTTTGTCAACCCCTTCAGGCTAGAGCGGCTTTACAGGTGACATCGTTGTCTGTTATAAGATTTAAAGACATACTCTGTTTATACCTTCCTGGAACAAGTGATGGCAGATAAGATGAGCAGCAGACACATCCAAAAGCCCGGGAAGGAGGAGGCTGAGGTAGAAGTTTCTTGAGGAAATAAGAGTTTGAAAGGGCCACCATGTATACCAAGAAAAAAGGAGTGCAATGCTTATGCCCAGGAGTGGACATGCTCAGGAAAGGCCTGAGAGGGCCTTAGGCTTGCACCTCTGGATGACCTATGGGCTCTGCACAAGCAGATGGTAGTGATTAAGGCAGAGTCATAAGTAGTCTGATTAGCAGAGAAGCAGTGTCACAGCTCAGATCCAAGTTGGAAAAATCAAGAGAAAAATTCACTAGAGGGGTTCAAAGCAGATTTGAACAAAACAGAAGAAATAGCCAGTGAACTGGAAGATGGAAGTATTGGAATTATCCAGTCTGAGGAGCAAAAGGAAAAATGAATGAAGAAAATGAACAGAACCTATGGTACATGTAGGATACCAAGAGTAACAACATACATCCTATGGCAGTCCCACAAGGAGAAGACAGAGAGAAAGGAGTAGAAAGAATATTTGGGGAAAATAATGGCTAAACCTCCCCAAATTTGACACACACACATACACACACACAAAGCCAAAACCAAAACCAAAATAGGAATCTATACATCCAAGTGCTCTACAAACTCCAAGTATGTTAAACTCAAAGGGATCCATGCTGAGACACATTATAATCAAACTATTGAAGGACAGAATCTTAAGAGCAGCAAGAGAGAAGCAGCTCATCACATATAAAGGGCCCCCAATAAAATTCACAGTGAATTTCTCATCAAAAACTTTGGAAGCCAGAAGGCAGTGGGGTGACATATTTAATGTGCTGAAAAAAACAAAAACAAAAACAAAAAACAAGAACCAAGAATTCTATATCTGGCAAAGCTAGATATGAAAAAATGAAGGAACAAAAAATAAGAAAAATGACAAGAACCAAGAATTTGATATCTGGCAAAGCTAGATATGAAAAAATGAAGGAACAAAAAAATAAGAAAAATGACCCAAAACAATGAAGATGAAATTAGGACATTTCCAGATAAACAAATTCTGAGAGAGTTCTGTGCCTGTAAACTTGGCCTACAAGAAATGTTAAAGGGAATCCTTCGAGCTGAAATGTAAGAACACTAGATAGTAAATCAAAGCCATACAAAAAAATAATTACAGTAAAGGCAACTACACAGGTAAGTATAAAAGCTAGTATTGTTGTATTTTTGGTTTATAACTCCTCTTTTTATTTCCTACATGATTAAAAAGACAAATGCATAAAAATTATAAATCTATGTTAATAGGCATACAATGTATAAAGATACAATTTGTGAAAACAGCAACATAAGGGGGAGGGGAAGGAGATGTTTCAGAGCAGAGGTTTTGTATATTATTGAAGATAAGTTGATATCAATTCAAGCTAGATTGTTATAAATTTAGGATGTTAATTATAACCCCTATGGTAACCACTAAGAAAATATTCAAAAAGAATGCACAAAAGAAATTAGAATGGAATCAAAATAGTACATACAAAAAGCTAATTAAACACACACAAAAATGGTAATGAGCAAATAGGGACAAAGAAGGTATAAGTCATACAGAAAACAAAGAGCAAAATAAGTAAATCTTTATTATCAGTAATTGCTTTAAATGTAAATGGATTAAACTCTCCAATCAAATTTAAAAAAAAAAACACATATCCTATGAGATGCTATCTACAACAGACTCACTTTAGATCCAAAGATACACAAATAGTTGAAGGCAAAAGGATACAAATAGTAACCAAAAGAGTTCTGCGGTGGCTATACTAATATCAGACAAAATAGGCTTTAAGTCAAAAATTGTTATAAGAGACAAGGACATTAGATATTGGTTAAAGAGTAAATTCATCAGGAAGATATAACCATTATAAACGTATACACACCAAACAATAGAACACCAAAATAATATGTCAAGATTGACAGTATTGAAGGAAGAAAGACACAGTTCTACAATAGTAGTTGGAGACTTTAATACCTCACTTTCAATAATAGATAGAATAATTAGATCAAATATCAATAAGGAAATAGAGGACTTGAACAATACTATAAACCAACTAATCTAACAAACATATATAGAACACTTTGCCCAACAATAGTAGAATACGCATTATTTTCAAATGCACATGAAACTTTCTCCAGGATAGACCATATATTGGGGTACAAAACTATTCTAAGCAACTTTTAAAAGATGGAAATAATATAAAGTATCTTTTCCTACTATAATGGAATGAAATGAGAAGTTAATAAAGGAAGGAAAACTGGAACATTCAGAAATAGGTTGAAATTAAATAACACGCATATAAAAAACCAGTGGGTCAAAGAAGAAATCACAAAAGAAATGAGAAAATATTTAGAGAAGAACGGAAATGAAACCAAGAGTCAGCTTGCCAATTTCTGTGCACGCACACACACAGCCTGTTGAATTGGTCATAATTACATTGACTCCACAGACCACTTTGAGGACAATTGATACTTTAATGATGTTATGTCTTCTGATTGATGAATTTGGTATATTTCTCCTTTATTTAGGTTTTCTTTAATTTTTCTCAGGGATGTTTTGTGACTTTCAGTGTATAGGTCTTGTACATACTTTGCTAAGTATTTCCCTAGGTTTTTCATGATTTGGGTGTTATTTTAATTAATATTGCTTTTTAAACATTTTTAATTTCAATTGTTCATTGCTAGCATTTTAAAAATGCAATTGATTTTTAGATATTTACTTTTTATTCTATGACCTTGCTAACTTCACTTATTAGTTTTAATAGTTTTTCTTTTGATTCCTTAGCATTTTTTTTTTCATTTTTTAAAAATGTTTTCATTAGAGGGGAGCGGATGTAGCTCAGTGGTTGTGCGCCTGCTTCCCATGTATGAGGTCCTGGGTCCAATCCCCGGCACCTCCTTAAAAAAAAATGTTTTCATTAAAGAAGTTGTGAGTTTACAGAACAATCATGCATAAAATACAGGATTCCCATACGCCACCCCACCACCAACACCTTACATTGGTGTCAACATTTGTTACAATTAATGATGGCACTTATTTGTAATTTGTTTTAGTTTGCCAAAGGCTGCTGATGCAAAGTACCAGAAATGGATTGGCTTTTATAATGGGAAATTTATTTGGGGTAAAAGCTTACAGCTCTGATACCGTAAAATGTCCAAATCAAGGCACCCTCAGAGATACTTTCTCACCATAATCAGCTATTGGTGGTCCCAGTTTCGGGCCACATGGCAAAGATGGAGCCAGTCTCTGCTGAGGTCTCTGCCTTCCCCTCCAAGATCTGCTGTCTCCCAGAGCTCAGTTATGGGGAAGCAGGAATAGGGCTTGACTCTTTCTGGACCTCCTCTCTCAGTCTCTAGGGGCTTCTCTGCCTTTCTGCAGCTTTGGGCAAACTGGGAGCCCTTTCTTTTACATGGCTGGATCAAATATGGCAGGGCTCTCTTTTCCTGTGTGTCTGTCTCTCTCTGTGTCTCCATCTGTATCAGACCCAGAAAGAGAGCAGACACCCAAGCTGAGTCATGCCTCATTGATGTAGTCCAATCATCAGCCCTAAAGTGCTCCTATTAAGTAATCTAATCAAAGGCCCCTCAACCGAATTTAATGCAATCAAGGAGTCCCCATACTCAAACAATAGATTCATTTAAAAACAATATTTTTGGGATTCATAAAAGAACTTCAAACTGCCACAAAAATTTGCTATTTTTTAAATAGTTGTTAACCTTTGTTACAATTAATGAAAGGTTATTAAAATAGTACTATTAACTTTTGTCCAAAGTTTGCATTAGATGTGATTTTCCCCACATACCACCCTATTATTAACACCTTGTATTAGTGTTGTACATATGTTATAATTCATGAAAGAACATTCTTATATTTGTACTATTAACTGTAGTATGTCATCTACAATAAGGTTTACTGTGTTATTCAGTCCTTTATTTTATCATTTAATTTTTATTCTAGTAACATATATGATGAAGTCTCCCCTTTTAACCACATTCACTTATATAATTCAGAGCTTTTAATTACACTCACAATAATGTGTCACCATCACCACCAGCCATTTCCAAACCTTTACAACCAACCTAAATAGAAATGCTGTACAAATTAAGCATCAACTTCTCATTCACTACCCCCAGTCTATCCCCTGATAACCTATATTCCAGATTTTAATGCTTTGAGTTTGCTTATTATAATCATTTCATATCAGTGAGCTCAGACAATATTTGTCCTTTTGTATCTGCTTATTTCACCCAGTATGTCCTCAAGATTCATCCATGTTGTTGCATTCATCAGGACTTCATCCCTTTTTAATGGCTGAATAATATTCCAATATTCTATGCATGGCTATTAGCAAGAAATATGCCTTTTCTTGTTCAATTGTATTCTCTTATAGGAATTAGAGTTGTGCAGTGAGAATACAGTACTATTGGGTTTTGCATTTACCCTTTTAGTTACCTCTCTTGGTAATCTTCATTTCTTCACACTGCTTCAAGCTACTTTCTTTGTCTTTTCCTTTCACTTAGCATATTTTTAAACATGATCACGTTATTTGCAAATAAAGACACTTTTACTTCTTCTTTTCCAATCTGTATGTCTTTTACTTATTGATTCTTGCCTCATGGCAGGCCAGGACCTCTAGAACAATGCCGAATAAAACTGGTGAGAGTAGACATCTTTGCCTTGTTTTCCAGAGAAAACATTCAGGCTTCCACAATTAAATACAATGTTAGCTGTAGGTTTTCATAGATGCCTTTTATCAGGTTGAACATTCTCTTTTATTTCTAGCTTTAACAAAAATTAGGAATGTTTGTTGAATTTCATCCAATGCTTTTTCTTCACTTATTGAGATTATCATATGGACTTTCTCCTTTTTTTCTCTTAATATGGTGAATTGAAGTTATTCATTTTTGGAATGTAAGCCAACCTTGGATTCCTCTGATAAACACCACTTTGTCGTCATGTACTCTTTGGATTCATTGCTGGATTTGGTTTGCTAATATTTTAAAGATGTTTACATCTATGTTCATAGGAGATATTGGTCTGTGGTTTTCTTGTATGATATCTTTTGTCTTATTTTATCAGTTAGCTTACCTCATAATATGAGTTGAGAAATGTTTTTCTCTTATATTCTGAATGATTTTATATAAGATTGGTAATTTTTCTACCCTAAATGCTTGATAAAATTCACCAATAAAGCCACTTGGCCCTAGAGTTTTCTTTGTAGGGAGATTTTTAATGATAAATTCAATTTATTTAGTAAACATAGAATTCTAAAGACTTAGTATTTTCTTTCTTGTGTCAGTTTTTATTATTTGTATTTTTCTAGGAGTTTCTCTAATTCACCTAAGTTGTCAAATTTATTGCCATTATTTGTTCCTATTTCCTTATTATCGTTGTAATGTGTTTAAGAGTCTGTTTCCAGATATTGGTACTTCGTGCAGTCTTTTTTCTTGATCAGTTTACCTAGAGGTTTATCAACTGTCTTGATCTTTTCAAAGAACCATCTGTTGGTTTATTTTCTGCATTTTTTTTTTCAGTTTTATTGACTTGGTCTTTATTTCCTACCTTTCGCTTAATGTGAGCTTAATTTGCTCCTATTCTAGCTTCTTAAAGTGGAATAGTAAATCAGGGGTTAGCTTATTAGTCCTAGTACTTTATGTAATAGTGTTAGAAGGCCCATCCTGGCCTCTCTATGGAGAATAGACTATAAAGAGGCAAGGACAGGAGCAGGATGACCAACCAAAAGGCTCTGGCAGTCCAAGTGTCCATCAACCAATCAATGAATAAATAAAATATGGTATATACATACAGTGGAATAATATTCAGCTATAAAAGGGAATGAAGTCCTGATAACATGTTACAACATGGATGAGCCTTGAAGACATCATGTTGAGTGACATAACCAGACACAAAAGAACAAATACTTTATGATCTCACTGGTTTGAAACAATTAGAATAAGCAAACTCATAGAAGCAGAATCTAGAATGTAGAACAGGATGGAGATAGGGAAGTTAAGGCTTAAAATGTACAGGGTTCCTATTTGGAATGGTGGAAATCTTTTGGTAATGGATGGTGGTGATGGTAGCACTACCTTGTGAATGCAATTAATAGCACTAAAATATACATCTGAATATGATTTAAGTGGGAAATGTTAGATTGTATATATGGTAACAGAATAAAAAAATTTTTTTAAAAGTCCATGGAACTACACTACACAATCTGAACCCTAAGTTAAACCATGAACTTTAATTAATAGTACTATTATGAAAATGTGCTATCATCTGTTTTAACCAATGTTTCACACCAATGTAAGGTGTTGGTGGTGGAGTGGTGTATAGGAATCCTGTATTTTATGCATGATTGTTCTATAAACCTACAACTTCTCTAATGAAGAAAAAAAAGGCTATGGCAGTAATCCTCATGTAAAATAGCATGTTTGGTTCCCTTAGAATTTGCTTTCCTTTCATTCATTTATTCATTCATCCTTTCTGTAAATATTTATGAAGCACTACATCACAGGCCCTGAATGTGGTACTGGAAATACATTGATTTTTGAAAGAGCCCCTGTCTTCCAGGCAATTATATTTCAGAGGAAGTGATTTATTTACAAGTTATTTCTCAACTTGGCTTCAATTGATATTTTGATCTTTCAAGTAAAATCCTTTTTAACTTGGATTCCATATATCCCTTTTTGGCTCGTAATTAAGCCATTTGTCATTGTGGCTCTACCCCTTCCCTAACTCCAAAACACTTATTCAGTTCTTTGCTCAGTCATGTCTATAGCATATTCCATTTATATTAGCTTCCTCTATCTGACCTGGGAAGTTTCTTTATTTTCCTTATTATATTTAAATTACTGGTGACTAATTTTTACATTTAACATTCCTCCTTTTTTTTTAAAAAAAAAAAAACAATTTAGAGAAAGGTAATCTAGCATTTCTTCTGGCTATATTAGCCTTCTGTCTACAATCATCTGATTTAATTATTGTTTCCATTAAATTCTTTACAAATCCTTTATATTTTAAATTTTCAAAATGCTGGCATGTAGATTGCCTCATTTATATTCATAGTAACACTATATAAGCAAGGTAAATAATTTTATTCCCATTTCATTTAGTGACAGAAAGCTCATAGAGTCTGGGTAACTTGCCCAAAGTTAAAGAGCTAGTAAACTAGTTAAGACAGCATTATTTAATTGTTGTTAATTTTTTTCTATTATTGCTGTCATCATTATATAGTCTAGAATAGGCAACAAGGCAAGATGGGAAGTAGAACAGCACAAAGATTAAGAGCAGAAGCTTTGGGGTAAGACAGTTTCAAATACTGGCTCTACCATTTACTAATTTTGTGATCCATGACAAGTCATTTAACCTTCCTGAGTTTAGTTTCTTTAGTTGTAAAGTGGAATAATAATAGCTATCTCATAAAATTGAGATGATTAGATTTCAAACACCATATAGTGCATTTAAATGATAGAACTTAGTATACTGTAAAGAGTAGCTCTTGTTATTATCATTGCTGTTGTTATTTATTAGGTAAGAAAAGGTGAAAAGAGAGCTAATATTTACTGAGCCTCTACTATGTGCTAGTATGTGCCAAAAATTTTATCAGAATCACCTTTCTAGGTGGATTAAATCATCCCCGTTTTCATAGATGAAGAAACCAGGACAAGGAGGTTAACTAACTTACATGTTAACATAGTTAGTAAATGGAATTCAAACCTATGTATTTTTTCTCCAGAACCTATGTTCTTTCCACTATTTCAGTAAACAGAGTTGTACTTCCTATAAATAGAGATTTCCTTTACACTTGTTATTGTTCCACCCATGAACATTAAGCATTCAAACTCAAGTCATCTTTAAAGGAAATGTAGGCTTAGTCTGGAATAAAAGCATTGGAAATGCAACAAAGTTATAATACACATTATCTTTGTCCCCTGTAAATTTCAAGATAAAAATTAAACATAAAAAATGAAAAATTAAGGCATAGGCACAATTCAAAATTCTAATTGGCCAATCCTAGATTGTAACAGTCTCTACTCTTGTGCTGTCTATTCTAGCAAGGATACAAAGAATAGGTGTACCTCATTTTACAGAATGTAAAAATCCAGGATTAAATGACCATTTGGCAAACATGATAGTAATAATTTATTTCAGGAAAAAAAATCACCAAATGATGGTGAAAGTTTGATGAGAAATAGAATACTTACATCGTCTCATAAATCTCCCATAATTATTTATTAAAAAGGGAAAGTAATTTTATAGTAGAAAAACCTGGTAGTCACCACCTTAACTACTGATCAAAGTTAACATCACCTCTGCAGAATTCTTGCCAAAAATGGATCTAACCATGAGGAAACATCAGACAAACCCAAATTTTGGAATGTTCTCCAAAATATGTGCCGTACTCTTCAAAATTAAGAGGATACTATGAAAAATTGTATGCCAACAAATTGGATAACCTAGATGAAATGGACAAATTCCGAGAAACACACAAACTGCCTACACTGACTCAAGAAGAAATAGAAGATCTCAATAGACCAATAACAAATAAAGAGATTCAATTAGTAATCAAAAGCTCCCCAACAAAGAAAAGCTCAGGACCAGATGGTTTCACTGGTGAATTTCACTAAACATACCAAGAAGAATTACCATCAAGAATAACTACTAAATATATAACTCAAACTATTCTAAAAAATTGAAGAACACTTCCTACATCATTCTGTGAAGCTAGCATCATTCTAATACCCAAACCAAATAAAGATGCCACAAGTAAAGGAATAACGGACCAATATCCTTCATAAATATAGATGCAAAAATCCTTAGCAAAATACTAGCAAACTGAATCGAACACCATATTAAAAGAATTATATACCATGATCAAGTGGGATTTATCCCAGGAATACAATCAATGTAATATACTACAATAATAGAATGAAGGGGGGAAAGGCACATGATCATCTCAACTGACGTAGAAATCCAGCACCCCTTATTGATAAAATCACTCAGAAAGTAGGAATAGAAGGGAATATCCTTAATATGATAAAGCACATATGTGAAAAATCCACTGCTAACATCATACTCAATAGTGTAAGACTGAAAGCTTAACCCCTAAGATCAGGAAGTAAACAAGGATGCCTCCTGACACCACTGTTATTCAGCATTATATTGGAAGTTCTAGCCAGGGCAGTTAAGCAAGAAAAAGAAATAATAGCCATCCAGATTGGAAAGGAAGAAGTAAAAGATTCCCTGTTTGCAGATGACATGATCATTTATATAGAAAATCTTGAAAAACCCACAACAAAGCTACTAGAGCTAATAAACAAATTTAGCAAAGTGGCAGGGTTCAAGAGTTACACTCAAAAGTCAGTGTTGTTTCCATACAATAATAATGAACAATCTGAAGAGGAAATCAAGTAAATTGCCATTTACAATAGCAGCTAAAATAATCAAATATCTAGGAATAAATTTAACCAAGGATGTAAAGGACCTGTACATGTAAAACTACAAAACATTGCTGAAAGAAATCAAAGAAGTCCTAAATAAATGGAAGGTCATTCCATGTTCATAAATTTGAAGACTAAATACTAAGATGTTGATTTTGCCCAAAGCAATTTGCAGATTCAGTGCAATCTTAATCAAAATACCAAAAGCTTTCTTTGCAGATATAGAAAACCCAATCATCAAATTCATATGGAATTTGAAAAAGAGCAGTTGATAGATTAGAGAGACACAGGATTCACTTCTCTCCCAGAAAATTAACTAGAGGACAAGCAGAAAAATGTTCTAGGGCTTAGGACACCAGGGGCAGGCTGGACACCACACAGAAGAGAGAGGGCACAGGAAAAGAATCTTGAGGGAAAGACTGAGTAGAAGCTGCAATAGCAGCTGCCAGTGTCTCTGCCTCCACCCTCCAAGCCAGATAGCTTTGAATTCTCCAGCCTTTGGCTAGCAGCTATAGACAGGGGGCCACAGGTTTCCTTCCCCAGGAATTGGGAGATAGAAGGATGCAGCCTAAGGCTGATTTAGCTTTTGGCCAACAGATTTTGTCTGCTGTGTCCCAAGAGCCCTTCCAGGCTGGGTGGGACCGCAACATTATTTGCCTTAGGAGCTGGCAGGGGACTAAAGAGATCTGACCCTCTGAATCAACCTCCCAACTGACCAGGACTGGTTGTTGAGGATACAGAGGGGAGTGGAATTATTTCTACCTGGGAAAAAGGAGGGGGCTGCCGGCAAAGGTTGGCGAACAGCCTCTGAGAAACTTTGATTTGCGAGGCTCTGAATAGCCTCCATGCAGGATCCTCTGTCACATTACTGTTGGTGTTGCAGCAAACACTCTGACCAGGCTTTGAATTGAGAGGTCCGCCGAAAAGCGGCATCTGCTGGCTGACCGAGGAAGTACATGTGAGGAAATGAAAAGGCTTTTTTGGATCTTTACAGCCTCCCTCCCAAGGCCCTTGGAAGTGGGTCTGCAACCCATTACTAGGTCCAAGACCCAGATTTGAGCAACTAACAGGAACAGTCCTAAAGACCTAGAACAGGTTGAACAAAGAATCAAAGAATGGCAGTAACACACAGCCTCCTGCCACTAAATCCCTACAAAAGAAAGAGAAATTGAGCATCAGAGTAAACTGACCATTATAATCAGATGCCTAGATACAGCAGAAACTACAAGCCATACTAAGAAAATGGAAGAAATAGCCCAAGCAAAGGAATATATCAAAGCCCCAGATGAGACACCAGATTTGAGACAATTAATCAATGAGGTTCATACAAATCTCCAAAATCAAATCAAGTTGAAAGACAATATGGCTAAAGAGATAAAGGACATCAAGAAAACACTGGGCAAGCACAGAGAAGAATTTGAAAACCTGAATAGAAAAATAACACAGCTTATGGGAATGAAAGATGCAATAGATGAGATCAAAAACACATTAGAGGTATACAACAGCAGACTCGAAATGATAAAAAAAAGAAATAAGTGATGCAAAAGACACAAGAGCTGAAATTGAAGAGAGGAGAACAGAGAGAGAAAATGGAAAAAACTGAGTAGGGGCTCAGGGAGTTGAATGATAACATGAAGTGCAACAACATATATATCATGGGAGTTCCAGAAGGAGAGGAGAAGGGAAAGGGGGCAGAAAGAGTATTTGAGGAAATAATGACTGAAAATTTCCCAACTCTCATGAAAGAAATGAATTTACATGTCCACAAAGTACAGCGTTCTCCAATCAGAATAAATCCAAAAAACTTACTCCAAGACATGTAATACTCAGAATGTCAAGCATCAAAGATAAAGAGAAACTTCTGAGTGCAACAAGGGAGAAGCAAAACATCACATACAAGGGATGCCCCTTGTATGTCAGAAACCGTAGAGGTGAGAAGACAGTGGTATAATTCAATTAGGATAACAAAAGAAAAATTGTCAGCAGAGAATTCTTTATCCAGCAGAATTGTCCTGCAAACATGGAGGTGAGTTGAAAATAAGAAACTAAGAAGGTTCGTAAAAGAGAATTTGCCTTTGCAGGAAGTATTAAAGAGAGCCTTTCAGCCTAAAAGAAAAAGACAGGAGAGAGAAGCTTGGAGGAGAGTGTATATGGTAAGACTAGCAGAAAGGATAACCAAAAGAGTAAAAATACAGATAAAAATAAGATATGACATTTGAAAGCCAAAGAATAAAATGGTGGAAGTAAATAATGCATTTATAGTAATATCTTTGAATGTGAATGGATTAAACTTCACAAAGAAATATATAGGCTGACATAATGGATTAAAAAAACAAACAAAACATGAGCCATCCATATGATGCCTACAAGAGACTCACCTCAGACCCAGGGATACAAATCAACAGAACATGAAATGTTGGTAAAAGATACTCGACGCAAACAGTAACAAAAAAGAGCAGGAGTAGCTATACTAATGTCAGACAAAACAGAATTTAAATGCAAAAAAGTTATGAGATATAAAAGGTCATTATATATTAATAAAAGGGACAATCCACCAGGAAGAAATAACAGTCATAAATATCTATGCACCTCACCAGGGTGCCCCCATATACATGAGGCAAACTCTGACAAAACTGAAGCAAGAAATAGACATCTCTATAATAATTGTTGGAGACTTAAATATACCACTCACATCAATAGATAGAACAACTAGACAGAAGACCAACAAAGAAACAGAGAACTTGAATAATGTGATAAACAAGCTAGACCTAACAGACATATACAGGATGTTGCACCCAAACTCAGTGTGTTATACATTCTTCTAAAGTGTTCACAGATCTTTCTCCAGGATAGACCTCTGTTGGTCCACAAGACAGCTCTTGGTAAATATGAAGGATTGAAATTATACAAAGCACCTTCTCAGATCATAATGGAATTAAACTGGAAATCAGTAATAGACAGGAAAAAGGTAAATTTGTAAATGTGTGGAAGCGAAATAACATACTCCTGAACCATCAGTGAGTCAAAGAAATTGTAAGAGAAATTAGTAAATATATTGAAGCAAATGAAAATGAGAACACAACTTATCAAAACTTATGGTATACAGTGAAGGCAGTGCTGGGAGGAAAATGGATAGCCCTCAATGCTTACATTGAAAAAGAAGAAAGATGGGAAGCAGATGTGGCTCAAGCAGTTGAGTGCTTGCCTTCCACATGGGAGATTCCAGGTTCGGTTCCCAGTACCTCCTAAAGAAAAAGCAGACAATGAGAAAAAAAAAAAAGCAAACAATGAATAAAAACAATGAATAAACAGATGAGGGAGCCATTTTGGGAGGTGGAGGAGAAGAAAGAGCTAAAGTCAAAGATCTAACTGAACAGCTGGAGAAACTAGAAAAAGAAACAGCAAACCAATCCCAAAGCAGGCAGAAGGAAAGAAATAATAAAGATTAGAACACAAATATATGAAATTGAGAACAAAAAAAAATCAAGAGAGAAAAAAACAACAAAACCAAAAGCTGGTACTTTGAGAAGATCAATAAAATTGACAACCCCCTAGCTAGATTAACAAAGGAAAAGAGAGAGAAAATGCAAATATGTAAAATCAGAAATGAAATTGGGGGGGTGTGTGTTAAGACTGACACCACAGAAATAAAAAGGATCCTAAGAGGATATTATGAGAAACAGTATGTCAACAAACTAAACAACCTAAATGAAATGAACAAATTCCTAGAAACACACAATCAATCTACATTGACACTACAAGAAGTACAAGAACTCAACAAACCAGTAGCATTTAAAGAGATCGAATCAGTAATCAAATATCTCCCAACAAAGAAAAATCCAGGATGTCTTCATAGGAGAATTCTACCAAGTGTTTCAAGAAGAATTAACACTAATACTGTTTAAACTCTTCTAAAAAATTGAAAAGGAAGAGAAATTACCCAACACATTTCATGAAGCCAACATCACCCTAATACCAAAGCCAAATAAAGATACTACAAGAAAAGAAAATTACAGACCAATCTCTCTAATGAGCGTAGATGCAAAAATTCTCAACAAAATACTTGCGAATAGAATCCAACAGCATATCAAAAGAATTATACACCACAACCAAGTAGGATTTATTCCTCTAGAAATTCTAGCTAGAGCAATTAGACAAGGAAAAAAAAGGCCTCTGTAGCAGTTTAATATGGTTTATGAATTCCAAAAATAGATATTGGATTATGTTTGTAAACTGATTTGTACCTGGGTGTGATTAAATTATGATTAGGGCTTTGAATTGGGCCATGTCAGTAGGACGTTGAGTCTCCTCCCCCTTGGTGGGTGGGGACTCACAGATAAACTACATGGCAGAGCAGAGGAGTTAGTTGGAGTTTTGTTGCTGTAGTTTTTGAGCTGGAGCCCCAGGAAGTAAGCACACAGAGGAGCTTGGTCATGAGGAAGGAGAAAAGGCCCTGGGAAAAGAGATGAGCTGTTTGCCTGATAGTCTACAGCTGGCCTTGAGGAGAGAGGCAAAGCCTAGAAAGCCTCATAGTCTACAGCTGACCTTGTGGAGATAACAGAGGCCCTGAGCCTGGAGACAAGGAAGCCCCAGGAAGAGAGGAATGCAGGAAGCCTGAACCCTGCAGACGTTGGCAGCTATCTTGCTCCAACACGTGGCAATAGACTTGGGTGAGGGAAGTACTTATGCTTTATGGCCTGGTAACTGTAGGTTTCTACCCCAAATAAATACCCTTTTAAAAGCCAATAGATTTCTGGTATTTTGCATCAGCACCCCTTTGGCTGATTAATACAGCATCCAAATGGCAAAAGAGGAAGTAAAATTCTCACTATGCACAGATGATATGATTCTATATTTAGAAAATTCTGAAATGTCTATGACGAAGCTACTGGAACTAATAAACAAGTTGAGCAAAGTGGCAGGATACAAGTTCAATACTCAAAAATCAGTAATGTTTCTGTACACTAGTATTGAACAATCTGAAAAGGAAATTGGGATAATTCCATTTACAATAGCAACAAAAAGACTCACATACCTAGGAATCAATTTAACCAAAGATGTATGGGACCTATATTCAGAAAACTACAAAGCAATGTTAAAAGAAATCAAAGAACCTAAACAAATGGAAAGACATTCCATGTGCATGGATTGGAAGACTAAATATCATGAAGATGTCAGTCCTAACCAAATTGATTTATAGAGTCAATGCAATACCAATGAAAATTCCAACAGCCTGCTTAACAGAAATAGAAAAGGCAATTACCAAGTTTATTTGGAAAGGAAAGTACACCTAAATAGCCAAAAGCATCCTAAAAAAGAAGAGTGATGTGGGAGGGCTTTCACTGCCTGACGTTGAAACATATTACAAAGCGATAGTGGCCAAAACAGCATGGTGTTGACATAAAGATAGACACATTCATCAGTGGAATAGAATTGAGAATCCAGAAATAAACCTTCACATCTATGGCCAGCTGTGGTTTCTTTCTAAACTATTCAATTTTATTGATACATATTAATAAAGCATACTGTTTATCCAAAGTATACAATCAATGGTATTTGGTATAATACCATTATACCAAAGTGTGCATTCATCACTTCAAACATTATTAAAGCATTTTCATTATTTCAATAATAATAATAATATATTTCAATAATAATAATAAAAAACAGACCAACAAACAAGGAAATTCCTCACCTTCCAATCTCTCTGTTTCCCTTGCTGTATATAGCTGCTATTTCTGGCTATTCTTGCACATTTATTTATTTGGCTGACTGGTTTTTGACAAACCTACCAAGTCCATGTTACTGGGACAAAACAATCTCTTCAACAAATGGGGCTGGGAGAACTGGATATCCATAATCAAAAGAATGAAAGAGGACCCTTATCTCACTCCCTATTTAAGAATCAATTCAATATGGATCAAAGACCTAAATATACAAGCCAGCACCATAAAATTATTAGAAGAAAATGTAGGGAAACATCTTCAAGATCTTGTGGTGAGTAGTGGTTTCTTGGATATTACACCCAAAACACAAACAACAAAAGAAATAATAGATAAATTTGACCTCCTTAAACTAAACTCTTTTGCACCTCAAAGGACTTTGTGAAAAGGGTGAAAAGGCAGCTGACTCAGTGGGAGAATATATTTGGAAATCACATATCTGACAAGGGTTTAATATCCATAATATATAAAGAGATGCTACAACTCAACAATAAAAATTTGAACGACCTGATTTAAAAATGGACAAAAGACTTGAAAAGACAATTGTCCAAAGAAAAATACAAATGGCAAAGAAACACATGAAAAAATATTCAATATCACTACCATTTAGGGAAATGCAAATCAGAGCTACAATGAGATATCATTGTGCTATTAAAAAGTCAGAAAACTACAAGTGTTGGAGAGGATGTGGAGAGATAGCAATGTGTATTCATTGTTGTGGGAATGCAGAATGGTACAGCCTCTGTGGAGGACTGTTCGGCAGTTTCTAAGGAAGTTGAATATAGATTTGCCACGTGACCCAGCAATACCACTACTAGTTATATACCCAGAAGAACTGAGAGCAGTGACACGAACAGACATCTGCACAATGATGTTCATAGTGGCGTTATTCACCATTGCCAAAAAATGAAAACAGTCCAGGTGTCCATCATCCGATGAATGGATAAACAAACTGTGGTGTATACACACTCTGGAATATTTTGCAGGTGTAAGAAGAAATGAAGTCATAAAGCATATGACAACATGGATGAACCTGGAGGATATTACGCTGAGTGAAGCAAGCCAGACACAAAAGGGCAAATTCTGTATGATTGTGCTATTATGAAGTAAATATATTGTGTAGATTCATGAACTAATAACTAGAATACAGGTCACCAGAAAATAGAATGAGGTTAGAGACTGGAAAGCTGAGGGTTAATCTGTGCAGAATTGGTAAAAAGGTTGTTTGTAAATCTTTGGAAAAGAATTGAAAAGCTGAAAGCACCTCATAGTGTTTGAAACTAGCTGTGCTATTAAATAGGTAGAACAGTGGTTAAAAGGGAAAGTCTAAGATCGTGTATCTATCTAAAAGGAAAGGTAGAAAATGTGACACGGGACTGTATAGCATAGTGAAACCTCCAGTGAAATATGAATATGTATAATATTGCATTTTTAAGACTGCTTGTTTTGAAACTGAACAAAAGTATGTTAATATTACAAGATGTTAATATCAGGTGAAAAAAACATTTTGCTAACTGAAAGAAACCAGGCACAAAGTACTACATATTGTATGATTCCATTTATATAAAATGTAAATATAAATCAGTTTATAAAGATGGAATTAAATTAGAGGTAATATAGGTTTGGGGAAGGATAGAGGGATTGAGAGGTGACTGCTAAGGGGTATGGAGTTTTTCTACATGGAGTAAGGAAATTGTTCGAAATTGTTCTGTGGTGATGAATGCATAACATTGTGACTATACTAAAAATGACTGAGTGTATACTTTGGATAGATTTTATGGTGTGTAAATATATATCAATAAAACTGCTAAAAAAAATAAAAAATAAAGAGTTGGAGGATTCATACATCCCAGTTTTATAACGTATTACAATGCTAAGGCAGTCAAAATAACATGTTTCTGAACTAATGCCTTACACTAATAACGTTGAATGTTAATTGGTTGAACTCCCCAATAAAATGACAAAAACTGATAGAATGGATAAAAATACATAAGCCATCTATATACTGTCTACAAGAGACTCACCTCAGATGTAAGGACACAACCAAGTTAAAAGTGAAAGGGTGGAAAAAGATATTCCATGTAATTAGTAACCAAAAAAAGAGCTGTAGTAGTGATACTAATATCAGACAAAATAGATTTTAAGCGCAGAATTGTTATAATGGACGAAGAAGGTCATTATATATTAATAAAAGGGACAATTCACCAAGAAGAAATTACTGAATATTTATGCACCAAACCGGAGTGCCCCAAGACACATGAGACACACACTGACAAAACTGTAGGGAGAAATAGGTGTCTCTACAATAACAGTTGGAGACTTCAATACACCAGTGTCAGTATTGGATAGAACATCTGGGCAAAGGATAAATAGAGAGCTTGAATAATAGGATAAATGAACTAGACTTATAGACATCTATAGAGCATTGTACTCCAAAACAGCAGGATATACATTCTTTTCAAGTGCTCATGAATCCTTCTCCAAAATAGACCATATGTTGGGTCACAAGAAAAGTCTCAATAAATTTAAAAAGATTGAAATTATACAAAATACTTTCTTTTATCATAATGGAATGAAGCTGGAAATCAGCAATAGATGGAAAAAGGGAAAATTTATAAATATATGAAGATTAAACAATAATTGCAAGAGAATTTCATCTCAAGCAAATATCTTGAGATGAATGAAAACAAGAAAACAACATATCAAAACCTATTGGACACCACAAAGGCAGTGCCGAGAGGGAAAGGTATAGCCCTCAATGCTTACATTAAAAAAGAAGAAATAGCAAAAATTGGAGATCTAACTGCACACCTGGAGGAGTAGAAAAAGAACAGCAAACTAATCCCAAAACAAGCTGAAGGAAAGAAATAGTAAAGATCAGAGCAGAAATAAATGAAATCAAGAACAAAAAAACAGTAGAATCAACAAAACCAAAAGTTGGTTCTTTGAGAAGATCAACAAAATCCACAAACCCTTAGCTAGACTGACAAAGAAAAAGAGATAGAAGACACAAATAAAATCAGAAATGAGAGGGAGGACATTACCACTAACTCCGCAGGAATAAGAGAGATCATAAGAGGATACTATAAGCAACTATATGCTGACAAAATAGACAGCGTAGCCAAGATGGACAAAATCCTAGAGATACACAAACCACCTACACTGACCCTAGAAGAAATAGAAGACCTCAGCAAACCAGTCACAAGTGAAGAGATTGAAACAGTCTTCAAAAACCTCCCAAAGATGAAAAGTCAGGACCAGATGGCTTCACAGGTAAATTCTACCAATTATTCAAAGACAATCTAAGACCAATCTTGTTCAAGCTCTTCCAAAAAAAATGAACAAGAAAGAATGCTACCAAACTCATTCTATGAAGCTAAAATCACCCTTATACCAAAACCAGATAAAGATACTATGTAAAAAGAAAATTACAGACCAATATCTCTAATAAATTTGGATGCAGAAAACCTCAAGAAAATACTTACAACCCGAATCCGAAAGCCCATTAGAAGAACTATACCCCGTGATCAAGTGTGTTTTGTCCCAGTTATGCAAGGGTGGTTCAACACAAGAAAATCAATTAGTGTAATAAACCACATTGATAAATAGAAGAAGAAAAATCACATGATCCTCTAGATTGATGCAGAAAAGGCACTTGACAAAATACAGTACCCTTTTTTGATTAAAAAAAAAAAACACTCCAAAAGATAGGAATAGAAGGAAGTTTTCTCAACATGGTAAAGTGATATATGAAAATCCTACAGCTAGCATTGTACTCAACAGTGAAAGACTGAAAGCTTTCCCGCTGAGATCAGGAAGAAGACAAGGATGCCCACTGTCACCACTGTTATTCAATAGTGTACTAGAAGTTCTAGCTAGAGCAGTTTGGCTAGAAAAAGAAATAAAAGGCACCCAAATAGGAAAAGAAGAAGTAAAACTTTTACTCTTCACTGATGATATGATCCTATATCTAGAAAATCCCGAAAAATCCACAAGAAAGCTATTGGAACTAATAGACTAGTTCAGAAAATGGCAGGATACAAAGTTAATATGTAAAAATCAACAGCATTTCTATACACTACTCATGTGCAACCTGAGGAGGAAATCAGAAAAAAATTCCATTTATAATAGCAACTAAAAAAATTAAATATTTAGGAATAAACTTAACCAAGAACAAAGTGGACCTGTACTCAGAAAACATCAAAACATTGCTAAAAGAAACTGAAGAAGACTTATATAAATGTTCATCGATTGGAAGACTAAATATTGTTAAGATGTCAATTCTACCCAAACTGATTTACAGATTCAATGCAATCCCAACAGCCTTTTTTGTAGAAATGGAAAAGCCAATTATCAAATTTATTTAGAAGGGTAAGGGGCCCTGAATAGCCCAAAATGTCTTTAAAAAGAACAAAGTTGAAAGACTGTCACTTC
>PVKH010005598.1:0-21916 GCA_004027955.1 Chaetophractus vellerosus | reverse complement strand
CAAGCGGGGAAAGCCGCGCCTGCGCAGTGACCAAGTCTCGGCGCGTCGCCGCAACGGGGGGGAAGGGGAGATATGTAATAAAATAAATAAATCTGGGGCCGACTGGATAGCCCAGTGGATAGGGCGTCGGCATACCACATGGGAGGCCCGGGTTCGGTTCCCGGGGACCTCTCCTAGCGGGCAGACCGCCTTGAGAGTGGCAAGCCACCGTGGGCGGGCCGGAGCCGCCGTGGGCAGGGCAAGAAGCTGCCACGGACAGGGCAAGAGCCGCCACGGGCAGGGCAGGTCGCCCGCGAATGGAGCGCAGCCAGCCACCCGCGAACTGTAAGAATCCTTGAGAATGTGATCAGGAAATGAATTGTGCCAGAAAAAAATAATACTTAACCAATTTGAAGTAGGGATGGAAAAAAAGCTTGAAAATTCCCTTATTTATAATGAACTTAATTACAGTATTTTCAGTTCATTAAAATTTATACAATGCCAATCTCATTTTAGCTTGGAAATAATTTAACAACATGCTCTCAGAACTCAGTGTTTTAGTGAATTTAGCATTTTAAGAATAGCTCTGATTTATCCAAACCATATTAAAGTGTGATTTCACTTTTTTATGTAGCTGTTTCACTGATAATTCTAATTAATTTAACTATATTTTTCATTTTCAGCTAGAAAGTAGAGTTAGACATGTAAATATTTTAAATGTTGGGGGGGAGTAATAACAAATGGAAACTGATTCATGCTGTAAAGTGCCTTAAGAATCTTTGAGATTCAATCTTATTAAACATCTTGTTGATTTAGGAAAAGAGAAAGCACTCATTAATGAAAGTTGTAAATGGATCCAAATTGATAGATGCTATTTGTCCATTAAGAATAAAGAAATAAGAATAAAGAAACTAGAAAGCTAATTAGAAAACACCTGAATGAATAATCCTAGAAAACAATTCTAAATTGTGATATGTAGGAATGGTGGTAAAAAAATGCCACCATTTCAGATTTTCATGAAATAACACATTAATTGTGTTACTACACAGATGAGATAGAACAGCACAAACGTTGAATCATAGTCTGATTTATCATTTCAGTTGAGCCATTTTTATATCTAAATATCTGTATCTATATCTGTATCTATATATTTATCTTGCATGATATCAAATGAATTAGAGTAGTTAGCAAAAATGAGAGGTACTTAAATGGAATAGTCAGCATATTTGGAGGTTTGCAAAATATAAGGCAATCAAATATATAAGGGAAAAAGCTAAATGTCAAAAAGGGACCTACATAGCCAGAATAAATTTATTAATTGCTCAAAAGTTAGGTGTAAGAGCTTTATTTTGAAAAATCTCATTTGGTATATTTGATAACAAAGCAATATTATGTTAGTACAGTTTGGAATGATTTTCAGTTATTTCTAATTTCTGGTTCATGCTATTAATAATATCAGAGCATGAATCCAAAGAAGTATCTCATAGACTGGTTTGTGAAAGAAATACTTTCATTTATAAAATGATCAAGTAATATCTAACAGGTATATGTTTATTTAATGAATTTTCATTAATATCTAAATTGTCTAGATTGTACATTGTCCCTACCACATGCAGAGACTTGCCCACGTGTTTTTTGTATACTTTCACTGTAGTTTGAGAATAGCAAAAAGTCATTAATACTTTTTCCATCAATGAACATTTTTGTAATTAGAAAAAAATTACATGAGACACTTAATTTTGATCATAGTAAGTTTCAAAAGCACATTCAGTGATTTTATGAAATTTCAAAAGTATGAGGATTTTAATATTTTTCCCTATAAAAATCCATATTATTCAGTTTCTTCTCTTTCTTTTGTGTTTCATTTTAGTTGTTTATATGGTGACTTGAGAATATGAAAAAAGCAGTGTGTTTAATTTGTTGCAAAGATCTATGTCTATGCAATTGTTAGAAATTGAAATGCATAGGAGACTGGAATTATCTTTACAAGCAATCTGCTGACTAGGCTTTAAATTAAAATAATATTAAGAAAAGAAGGATAAAGAGGAGAAAAGAGGAAGTAGGGAGAGGAAGAAGAAGGAAGAAGAAAAGAAAAAAAATGAAAGAGAGGAGGAAGAAGAGGAAGAAAGAAATTTGGAAACCTCTACTCACTTTAAAACTGTCAGTCTGTTCAATTTACACTCACACATATTCCTACTGTTTGCAATCTTAATTAATCATTGGAATAGAAGAGACAAAATTTACTTGGTATGTGTCTGAGTTCTACCTTAATTTTTCAGGAACCATATTTGAGTTTCCTAGGTTGCTCAAGCAAATATGATGCAAAGGGATGGATTAAACCATGGAAACTTAATGGCTCACAGTTTCAAGGCCAGGAAAAATCCAAATCAAGGCATCATCAAGGCAGTGCTTTTTTCCCAAAGACTGGCATTCTGGGGCTGGCTGCCAGTGATCCTTGGTCCTTGGCTCCTCTGTCATATGGCAAGGCACATGGCAACCTCTCCTTTCTCTTTAAGATTCTGTTGAATTTCAACTTCTTGCTTCCCGTGCCTTTCTCTCACTGAATGAGTTTCATTCTGTTTATAAGGTACTCCAGTAATTGGATGAAGACCGATCCTGGGCTATACTTTAACTGAAGTAACCTCATCAAAAGTTCCTTCTTACAAAAGTTCATACTCACAGGAATGGAATAAGTTTAAGAACATGTTTTTGGGGGAGTACATATAGCACTAAAACATTACATACTACATATGCTGCTTGTGTCCTTAAAAAGAGTTTATTTTAAATAGATTTGCTCTTTAAATTAGATTTTTATGTTATTTAGAAAAGGTACCTGCCAAGTAATCTTTCCAAGAAATATTTATTGAGGACTACATTAATGAGAGGATTTTCTTACTTTCATAGTTTATAATCTATTTGATAGACAAAAGTAGACAATTGCATGGACAAATAAATGCATAATTTCTAATTTTAACAAGTGATACAAAGGAAACAATGAAGTGATAAAGAACTGAGTGTGTCCTAATGATAATCTTGGTGGTGGCAGTGGGAACCATTTAGTAATGGTATACAAAATGTAGGACCAAAATGTTGAAAGTCACTTTATTTTGAATTTAGTTGGGAAGAGGTAGGAAAAAGTAAAGAATATTCAGGGGCAAGGGAAAATAAAGTTTGGAGTATTTAAGGGGGAAAAGAGCTAGGCTAGTTTGAGAAACTGATAATGGCAGAAAATTTCAGAGTATAGGTGTTATGACTAAATTGGAAGAGCATGTCCATGAGTCAGAAATCTTACCATCCACAGACTCCCCTTAAAATAATTATTTAAGTAACAGTGCTTCAATATTGGTTCATCAATTGTAACAAATATACCACACTAATGTAAGATGTTAATAATAGGGGAAACTGTGAGTGTGTGTGTGGGGGGGAGGCATTATATGGGAACTCTCTGTACTTTCTGTGTAATTTTTCTGTAAATCTAAAACTTTTCTAAAAATATAAAAACTAAAAATAAAATAAATAAAAAAAGAAGTATTCAAGGGTATTCAAGAGTGGCTTCTGAAGAATAGGTTTCTGAGAGAGACTTAAGACCCTTTGCCTACTCTGTTAAAGATCTTCATTTTCTTCACAGTACAACTGGAGGATTTTACCTGAAAGCAAAATCTAATGATATGTGGGATGAAGAATTAGACTGGTTTTAGTGTTGAATTGTAGGCCTTTTAAATCAGCCTTAAATCAGGAGAGCATCTGCTTTCCTCTTATTTTCTGTATTTCTTTACCAGAGCTTAAGTTTATGGATCTTTAGATCTGCTCTCATCTTCCCATAGCTTCACATATTTTAGCATGTGCATGTGACTTTATCTTCATTTGTCAGTTTGTTTCCATATAATTTCTTCCATTAAGGAATCCTTCACCTTTTCTGATAAAAACCTTTTTTGATAAAACCTTTTCTGTTTTCAATTTTGTTAGGATTGTTTTTAAGAATGAATCCCTATCTGATTTTTAAGAGATGTAGGGCTTGAGGAGAGGCATGTAGGTCATGATATCAGTCTACTTTCTTTATATAATTGGAAAGCTCTCCTCTTCTTTTTTTACATACTTCATGCAAGTTCTTATAAACAGGCCTTATCTCTGTCTAAGTATAGATAAGAAAGCAAAATAGCTATATTTCATAACTATTCTTGGTCTTTATAATTTTGGTGTCTATAGTTTTTCTTAACCAGTTGTGAAAAATGGATATTGCACTGATCATTAAAAGTAGATATATTTAGACCACTCATTTTGGAAGAGGACACAATAAAGTTGTGGATAAAACAGTAGCCCTAAGGTTGAATTTTAGGAAACAAAATTTCTTTTGTTTTTATAAATTGGTGGTTAAAATGATCATTGGTAAACATAGTGAGATTTTGGGCATTACAGCTGTAATGGATAGTCAGGAGCATGCCTACACTTCTCTAAATTGCAAACATATGATATTCAGAGCTCTTTAAAAACCTAGGGTGTGAGCTATTAACAGCTGGTCACTTTCTGCTTCAATCTTGTAGGTCTACTTCGTTTTTCTACTTTGTTTACCGCTCTTTCTCCACCCACTTTCACTTTTTTTTTTTTAAGATTTATTTATTTTATTACATATCTCCCCTTCCCCCCCGCTGCAGCGACACGCCGAGAGTGGTCACTGCGCAGGCGCGGCTTTCCCCGCTTGTGGGCGGCTTCTGCTTCCATTCACGGCTGGCTTTCAGTTCGCGGGTGGCTGGCTGCGCTCCATTCGCGGGCAACCTGCCCTGCCCGTGGTGGCTTTTTGCCCTGTCCGTAGCAGCTTTTTGCCCTGCCCACGGCGGCTCTGGCCTGCCCATGGCGGCTTGCCATTCTCAAGGCGGTCTGCCTGCTAGGAGAGGTCCTTGGCAACCGAACCCGGGGCCTCCCATGTGGGACCCCAGCGCGCTCTTATCCACTGAGCTATCTAGCCGGGCCCCCACTTTCACTTTTATTATCTCATCCCCTATTCTTCTTTTTTTCCTATTTACCAGTCATATATTCCTTATTCTACAGAAAGTATGTAGGCACGTTTTTTAACCCCTCCAATTGGAACTAAGAGATTGATAACCCTATCTCTCACCTAAATTAATTTACAAGATTTATTAACAAATAGATACTGGATTTCTACTATATGCCTAGGATCCGAGTCACTGATGATAGAGGTAAAAAAGACAGGGCCCTTAGTTGCATTCTCTATACCTGTCCTGACTAACACAGTAGCCACTAGCTACATGTGACTGTTGAACACTTGAATGTGGTTAGTTCGAAATGAGGTGCACTTTAATTTTAAAATATACTCTAAGCTTCAATGACTTAGAGAAAAATGTAAAATATCTAATTAGTTATTTTTATATTGATTATGTTTTAACAATATATTTTGGATATATTGTGTAAAATCAAATATATTGTTTCAATGAATTTCACAAGTTTCTCTTTACTTTTTAGCTCCTAAAAAATTGAGCATGACATATGGTTCACATTATATTTCTTTAATCTGAATAGCTAATAAATGCTTGCTGGCATTCATGGAAAAAGTGTAACAGTTAATTTTTTTGAAATTGTATTTTTCACTTGATTTTCTCCCAATATTTAATTTCATTTGCAAGAAACTTCTGAGCTATATATAGAGATTAGATGGTTTGCCTGAGGTTAGTTAGAGAATTGGTGCTAAGAACAGTAAATTGAAATTTCAAGGCTTTCAAAGACATCCCTGTGTATAATAAAATAGAATAGCACATATTTGCTATATGAAAAACTTTAAAAAAACCACTAAATATTGTAGAGAAGTAACATAGGTTAAGTTAATGACTTAACCTCCTTCCCCAGACCCTTGTACACAAAGTCAGGCTGAATATTCAATGTCAGTATCTCCGTTGATGCCACTGTAAATGGGCATGAATGTGATGTCCTGAACAATAGAGTATGATTAACAGTGTTCAGCATGATGTTATTTGAATAAATAGAAATGCAAATTGAAGTATTACAATAGTGTCAGTATTAATAATTGTGGGCATAGAAGGGAGAATGGTGAATTTTTAATTTTTCATGTGATGAAATAATTAAAAGTAAAATAGTAGTCTTTCTAGGATACTTTAAGAGAATAAACTGACTTTAACTGAGGGGAAGTTTATTATAAAAACCAGTTTGCTGATATAGGAAAATGTATCCACTTCTAAGGAATCATTTACATTATGCCTTAAAATTTGGAGAGTTAGATCATTAAGGTTTTATTAAAATTGTTGAATTATAAGACTAAAAAATTGTCCAATGACCTGATGTATAATTTTAAATGTGAAAGTATTTTAAAAAATGATAAAATCTTCTGAGATTAAATATACTGTACAAAGTTTTAGAATTCTAACTTTCATCATTAATAACTGTCATACTTTTATTCTGAAAAAGGAAAAATTTAAAGGTATCTGATTCCTTGGAAAATACCCTCAAAGACTATAATGGCATGGAAAGTCGTTTTACGGATTGCCACTTAATAAAGAAGATTAGTTGCATGTATATACACAATAACCTGAAGAGTTTTTGATTGCTATTTGGTTATTACATTTTAAAATTATTAATTTCCTGCCAATACCTCGGAATAGTAACAAATATCTATAATATGCCTGCTATGCACCTATCACTGTGCTAGACACTTTTATAAACATTGTCTAATTCTTGTCTCATGATAATTTCACAAGATAATTCTTGATGTCCTTTTTAAGGATGAAAAAGTACTAAAAGACCATTTCTTATTCATCTTGGCTCTACTAAATTACCTAACCAAGTATTAATTCATTAATATTCAATAAATAATTAATAAGCTAATTGTGTATTATAAATTTCTTTTGGATCATATACTTGATGTGTTTGCAATTTTAAATAGTTTGAAATATCAGAACAGATTAAATATGTTGATTTGCTGTGTTTTTCCTTGGATCATGTAAATACTATGATTCTCAAATGAGAGGGGATTACGTTAGTTATAAAATTACTTATTGGAATATTTTGAATAGTAATATTTTTCTTCATATCCCTTCATAAACTGCAGCTGAGTTTTAAGTTTTAAATTTGCACTGATGGTTAGGTGGGCCCTGTCTTCTATGTTAATATTCTGCAATGCTCATTCTGAGTTTGGTAGAGTATCCTCCTCAGATAGAGTAACTTTTGCAGTTGTACATACTTTAAATTGAAAAGTACCTGACGGAGATTACTTTTCTTTTTCTGGGACTATTTAAATCTAATATATTGTCATAGAGTCAAACTCTACAAAAATATTTCCCCTAATTAACTCTTCTAATATAGATTCCCAGCATGCCTACAAATTGCAATTCCCTTTGACTACAAAAATGGATGATACCCTAGCTTGGCCCAATTAGAGAACAATAAGTCTGTTGAACATTATTACTTCAAGACATTTAATAAACTCCACACTCAAGGAAGTACATGCCTGAGTTTCTCCTGTATAGAGAACTGGCAAAATTTTGGCACAAAGCTTTATTCATGGTCATCATTGCTGACCTCTATTCTCTTTAAATGAAGGGGGAAAAAGTTAAGGGCAAGATATTTTAGCAATATATATTGGTCAACCTTTGGTGCTTTAGACAAATATCTAGGTTCAAACTTCATGACTTCAAAATAACTTCTGGTCTTTTAATGCTCCTTCAGAGCCTTTTACTGAAATACCACTTGGTGAATGAGTGTGGATGTATGTTTTACAGGGAAAATGCCAATCCTAAATTTGCTTAGTTCATTTTCAGTTCTTACTATTTGTGTCAAAATCAACACTGTTATTTTGAACATCCACGTATTTATATTAAGCAACTATTATCTGGATTCATTGAGTTCTCTACCAAATGTCCACTGGAATTGTGAAAGGATATTTTTAGTTCTGTAAAGATAATAAAAAATGGTAACTTTGTTCTGAAGTTTTAAGAAAGAAGTTATCTCTTTCTCGATTATATCTGGTTTTGGGACTTCAGTCTAGTATTTCTTTGAACTTTTGAGAAAATGCAAAGTTGCTGTTTAAAATTCTTAACTTGCCTTTAGCTACTCATTAAGAATGCCTCAAATCAAGGTGTGGTGGCCATTTTTTGGGGCAAGGAGATAAATCAAGTGTGTTTTGTTTTGTTTTTTTAAAAAATAGATATTAACTTTGCCTCATATAACCTGCTGTTTAAAGCAATTACATAAAAACCCTGTATTTTAGATACCATCCTGTGATCTCAATCTCATATGATGTATGTGGGTAGTAAAAGGACCCATAGAATTGTTATTTGAAAGCGCTGTCCTAGAAACATAGTAAACCTTCCTTTCCCTCAAGTCTCCATTCTCTTCTTTCAGATAAATGATCAGAGAGCTAGAAACCTGAACAGTACATTATCCAGTATCCCTGCTGAAATGCCTTTCATTTTACCATTCTAGCACTGTTTTCTTCGTAGACATAAGAAAAGCCTAATTGTCACTATTTCTGCAAACTTTTTATAATTTGTATTGAATGGATTTTATTATGTAATTCAAAGTACAAGCGTAATATATGTATATTTTTAAATTACTTTTTGAAATGTTTGTTTCTGCCAGCAGTCAACATGATTTATTTAGTGAAGTACTGGGAACCATGGAACCTCTTTGTGCCTTCTTTTTTGCTTGGGAATCCAAGAGCTAATATTTTTATTTAGTTAGAGAAGCTACTCTGCTCTTGGATGAACTATTTTCTCTCCTAATCCTCTCTTGTTTTATCATTAAAATACTATAAATTTTAGAGCTAATGGAGATTTGAGAGATCATCTGGTCCTAGCCCTCATTTAGCAGAAGGGTCAACTAAGGCTTTGGGAGATTGACTGAGGCAAGGACATACATACATGTAGTAAGTGACTGCATTGGGATAGGAACCTAAGTGGTTTCACATTAGGTATGCTTTTTATTGTGAAGTCTGTTTTTTTACTCATTTTAATGTTTCCCTGGTATTTTGGTGTTTCATTTTAAATTATCTAAAATTGCTTTTTGGATCCATATTATGAATAATATATTGCAAAAAACAAAATAATGCCACCGAGAAATCTATACAACTGTTGCTTATATTTACAGAAGACATAAAGAATTGTAGTTGATTTTTGTTTTATTGTGATTATTATCTTTTTCTATGCATTCAAATATAATTATTGGGTAAATAAATTTTTAAGCAAATATTCATAATAAAATTTCCTAGAGTGATAGGAATAAATGCATCTAAACTATAAGAATTAAATTAGAATACTAGTAAAAGAAAAAAAAGTGACAGCACTGACTGTTAGGAAATAAATTTATTCAGAAACTGGCTTTTACCAGCCAGGCAGGTTAGGGCAGGAAGTTTAACAAATATGGAATAAAATAAGGAAGAAATGTGATTTTGATGAAGTTTGCTGGCAATTAGAGCAATTTATTTCACTATTAACATGACAAGCTCTAAATGGAAACCAGCTATGGATGAAAATGCAGTTTTATTGCCTGATATTCCCAGTGCCATGTAATTAAATAAAGATATGGGATAGAGGGGCAAAAAGGTTTCCATGGTTGGCTGTTCCAGCAAAGCAATCATCCATCACACAAGCTTGCTGCCATTACAGATGGAGTTTATTTGTGAGTTTGTGGATATACAGGGAGGGTTTTATTTAGAGTTGTTTTGTTTTTTTTTTTACCTACTTGAAAAATTGTCTCTCAAATGGAATGAAAACATAGTCTTCTTGTATAAGAAACATCAAGCACAGTTAAATATTGCACTTTTGGAGGGTGTTCTTGTCAGGGTTCTCTCGGGAAACAGAATCAACAGGAGATATGTTAAAAATATAAGATTTTATGAGTCTTTCATGTGACCGTGGGGACACACAAGTCCAGGTTCTGCAGGCAGGCTGAAAGTCAGGGGCTCCGATGAAAGACCGATGAAGGATCCTTAATGAGTTTCTGGGAGAAGCTGCCTATCAAACAATGAGCTGGGAAATTCTCTCTGAATGTTGAAATCAGTTCTCTTTTATGGCAGTCAACTGAATGGATAAAAGCGTCATCCATTCTTGATCCAATTTCCCTGAGTGATGCAGATGTAATCAGCCATCCATGCAGTAAACTCATTGGTGATCAAGTCCATAAATGCCCTCGTATTACAATTAGCCCAGTGCTTTCTGGACCTAATACCTGGACACAATTACCTGACCGAGTTGACACATTAGCCTAACCATCACAGAGGGCATATATGAGAGAGATTTTCTTGATATGAAAATCAAATGAAAAGAATGAAATTCTATATTTATTACACATAAATAAGGATTTTATATAATTATCTATTTAAAGCATTGAGTTGAGAATGGTTATCAATGGTTATGTACATCTACATATATATACTTGCAACTTAATTAGCTGTTGATGTATAAGTAACCAAAGTAAATATTTCGTGTCTAGCAGATTTACTTATATAACTAACAATGAATGTAACTAACATATTTTAGGGTGTTTAATGAAGAACCAGGCTATTTTTAAAAATATGCTTTTTCATAATAAATATTTTGAGTTTGAATATGTTTCTTTTGAAAATTCATTAGGTGTGTGTGTCTTGGGTTAACAGACATATTTCTTTTAATGTGCAGGTATATAATTAAGAACACAATCTATAGTTATGTCAATATTTGTTATGTTTTATATTTGTTTGCTTTTAAATTTTATCCGATGTTGGGACAGTTTCTGTGAGAATTTTTAATCCATTAAAATAAGTAAAGCAGGTCATAATATTTTACATTTCAAATTTGTAGTATATTGAAGCATATTGAAACTTTTTCAAAATATTAAAGCATCAGGTCTTGTTTAGATTATCTTACGAAAGCTTCCCTTGTCAGAGAAAACACTTGACTATATTATGAATGTATGAAAAAATGCCAAACATACTTTAGTCCTATATAAATGGAATTTTTAAAACTGTGGAATACATTTTTCTAATTACATGCAAATCAGGTTTTGATCAGATTGCTTACTTTTCGTGTAGGTTCTAGTGGTCCTGACACTTTTAGCTATTTTATTTATTTCTTATTTATTCAAGTTGTTCTAAAGAACTTTAGCTTTTCTAGTTACTAAGAGAGCTCAGGTTTCTGAATACTGAATTTGGAAACCTGACGATATGGAAAATGCCTTTGTGAATTTGCTTTAACCTTCTACTCCTATGGTTGTCATTGGTTCAAAGGAGGTTCTATTCGAGTTCTGATTTATATCTAGTGTGAGGAACCACAAGGTCATTGATACTTTATCAATGATTTGGAATATTGAGTGCAATTTTTGTGGAGCTGGCTGATTGGTGTAAATGTCAGCACCCCTTGTCCTGACCAGTCAGAGACAAACCAAATTTCTACAGATGCATTTTGACTTTAGTTTGTGGAAGAAATTTTCAAGGGCATCTGTATTAGTCATCCAAAGGGGTGCTGATGGAAAGTACCAGAAATCTGTTGGCTTTTATAAAGGGTATTTATTTGGAGTAGAAGCTTACAGCCACAAGGCTGTAAAGTTACTTCTGTCACCAAAGTCTACTGTCCCGTGTTGGAGCAAGATGGCTGCCAGTCTCTGGGAAGGTGCAGTGTTCCTCTTGTGGCTCCGTGGTCCCAGTTTCTTCTAATCTCAGCTGTAGGCTGGCATAGGGCTCATCTCTTTTCCTGTGTCTCATCTCTTTCTGGGCTCAGCTGCACTGCTTTCTCCACAAGGCCAGCTGTAAACTATATCAGCTGTAAACTCTTGTGGACGCCAGCATCAAAACTAAGCTCCCTCTGCTGTGTTTTCTTTGTGAGTGTCCGCCTACAAGAGGGTGGGGACTCAAATCCCACTAATGCGGCAGAATCAAATTCCTAATCTAAATCAAGTAAAAGTGAAACTTCTGAACTTAATACAGTCAAAGGGAATCATGCCTGAAGGAACATACCAGTTTACAAATATAATCAATATTTCTTTTTGGAATTCAATAATAATATCAAACTACTGCAGCATCCAACAAAGGAAATTTGGTATTTTTTGTTATTAATTTATTCAATAATGTTTCCAATTTCAGGTAGAGTTTGGAGTGGCAGAGGGAATTGTAATAGAATTAGTAACACATGGCTTTGTATGATTTGTTCTAAAGTTAAAGTATGACTTCCCAATCATTCTTCCTATAACACACAAGTGCCAATTATACAAAAATCTTTACTTATATCTAATTCCAGATCCATCCCATCTTTGCTTATTGAGAATGCTTAGTATGTCAGTACTGTGTTTTATGATGGCGATATAATAAGATTATTCTCTGTGACCAATTAATTTAAAAATTTATGTGGGATTAAAGGTCTGTATGCTGGGGACTGGATGTGGCTCAAGCAGTTGAGTGCTTCTTTCCCAAATGGGAGGTTGCAGGTTCAGTTCCTAGTGCCTCTAAAAACAAAAACAAAAAACAAGCAACAAGCAAAACAAACGATAAAACCAACTCAGGGGAGATGATGTTGAGCACTGGCTTCTCACATATGAGGTCCCGGGTTCAATCCCCGTCCCCAGTACTTAAATATATATATATATATATATATATATATGAGAAATGCCATAATAGGTCTTGTGATTAAAGAAAGTTTTAGAGGACTCGGTTTAAGCACAATGAAGAGAATGTTCAGTATTCTTTGGGGTTGGCATTCCAGAATTCATAGAAAATGTATTTAAAATAAGACTTGAATGGATCAGTAGAATTAATGCAGGAGAAACTTTTCCAAAATATCCATCAAGGCCATGGATGTTTGAAAGAATATGGTACATCTGGGCAGCTGAAAATAATTTAAAAATTACATAGTATGTATGTGATGGGAATGTGGGGAGCTTGACTCAGGTTCTGCAGAGGAACGAGACTGAGAAGAAGTTTTGTGGAATATGCCCAGTTCTCTCACTTGAGGCTGGATGAATAGAGGTGTGATTTATGTAGCTGAAGAGTATGGGAGGAGGAGCAGATTTGGGGAGAAAAGTAATGATTCAATTTTGAGAATGTAAAGTTTCAGTTATCTTTGTAAAATAAGGTGGAAATATAGTATAATCAGGTCTTAGAGCTCAGAGGAAGTGTTTAGGTTGAAAATGCAGATTTGGTATTGTCAGCTTATAGTTGGAATGGTGGAACTCTGGGGACCAGCAAGAGTACTTTGGGAGAGTGAAAAAGAAGTTCAAGGGAAGAGTTCTATTCCATCCTTTGAGTGGTAGGCAGCAAAAGAGGAGTCTGGAAAAGAGTCCCACAAATAATAATTGGAGTGATACAAGGATTTCCAAGACAAATTTTTGTCAAGTAAGTTAAGGGGGAAAGTGATTCTTAAATAAAGGTCTGAATACTTGGCTTTGGAGGCGGTTGGATTCCTTAGCACAAATAACTTTCAGCATAGAGAGGACACAGAAGCCTTCTTGCATGGATATAAGAACAATGAGAGCGGGAAGCAGAGAATATGCACAGAATGTTCTATTAAGATTGTTTATGAAAGGATGCTTCAGAAAATGAGGGCATTCACTTTAGAGGGATTCAGTGTTGAATAACTTGGTCTTGTTTGCTTTTGTTTTTAATGGAAAAATGTGAGCATTATAGGATGTGGGAGATACAGCTAGGACAGAAGTTTAGAAAAGTTTGGAGTGAGAGGTTGAACATATGGAAGATCCTGGAAGAGATGGTAGGGGATGGGTTAAAAAATTTCAGAGGAAGAATTAGCTTTGAACCAGAGAAAGATTCCTTTGCACTGTGACTCGAGAGAGAGAGAGATGAACACAGATATTAAAATTTGATGATATTCTTCCCTACTGGCTTCTATTTCTTCTGTAAAGGAGACTTCCAGGGTCATAAACTGAGAGAGGGGATTGACAATGTTGAAGGAGGTTTGTGGAACATGAAGAAATTTGGAAATAGCTTTCTGAATATTGGAAAGGATAGCTGACCAAGCTGCTTGTATTGTATAAGGCACCTCTGAGCCAAGTGTTTTTGAGGAACAGTACTGTGTGTGTCTGAACTGGAAAGCTGCTGGTGTGTACCTCATGGATGGATAGTATAGGGTTTAAGGGAATAGGTTTAATATTGGTTGCCTAGCATTTAAGAGGAGGCTTGGAATTCTTAAAGATAGTTATGGCTTATATTTCTTAGCTATTTCCCTCCTTCCTTGAGCCTAGAAAAAAATTTAATAATCATTAATTTTAGTAAGTAGTAGTTTCCTGGGGAACTTCTCTTAAAGTTCAATCCCCGTGTACCATATGTTTGTAACCTCTCTAAAGACGTTCCTGGAGACTTTACTGCCATCTCCTAGCAGCATTGTGTGTGTTGGGGGGGGGGGCAGTTTTGTTTAGGGACTACTCAACCAGATTCCTGGATAAGGGGCTTTTACATAATGTCTGTATAAAAATTTCTCATTTACATTTTCCTGCTTTTATTTTATTTAGTTTATACCACATATAAAAATTCTATTAAGCTAATTGTATGAATGTCCAGTGTCACTAATGTTTAATTTACCCAAATTTATTTAGTTTCCTATCTTCTAAAACAAACAGCATACAGTGGGTTGGCTTAACAACAAGAATTTATTGGTTCACAGTTTCAGAGGCTGGAAGGCTTGGTTCCTCCTGGGTCAGTATCTTCTGGCTAGCTGGCAATCTTATCTTCTGGCTAGCTGGCAATCTTGGGCTTTTATGGCCATTCTGTCACATGGCAATGCACATGACGAAGTCGTCTTTCTTTTCTGGGTTCTGTTGACTTTTAGCTTCTGGCTGCTCCTCATGGCTTCTCTCTGTACTCAGTTTCCTTTGTTCATAACAACTTCAGCCATATTGGATAAAGACCCACACTCATTCAATTGAGCACACCTTAATAAATAACATCTTCAAAGGTCCTATTACAAATGGGTTTACAACCATAGGACCAGAAGTTGGGACCTGAACCTACCTTTTGTAGGGCCCATGATTCAATTCCCAACACTTATCATTCATTTTCACAGTTTCTAAAAAGGTGTATTTAGGCATGTTTGTTTTGTAAGTTCACTACTTTTACTGTACACTTATTTATGTATGTTCATGTATGAATGATATACTTAAATAAAATTTTAAAAATGTATTTAGGCACATTTTGTTTAAGGCTACCTGTTTATAAGTCATTCTATTTCATCTTTTCAGGAACCTTTAGTTCTTACCTTCAAATCTATTTTCCCCATTCCTTGTACTTTCAGTCATCTTTTCCTGTAGTTCTATTGAATATTTTGAGTAGTTCATACCAGCTGGAAGGTTCTTGAATTTCTAAACATCCTCCAACTGATTCTTCCTGAAGCATTTTTGGTTTAGTCACATTCTCAACAACATTTTTGGTACGTCTTTGGTTTGAAGTATCCATTATCTGATAATGCTTACCAAATCGCCGTAGAAGCAAAAACAAATATACTGTACTTCCTATTCTGTATGATGGAAAATAAGGGAAGTTACCTAATTTATGATCATTTTTATATGTACTTTCCCCCTATTTCCTCTTTATTTATACTTTTACTTTTCTGAGAGTACATCTCAGCAGATAGTTTTCCATACACTTCTACCCTGCATTAAATATTTGTAAGATCAGCTAATGGTCTCAGGAAAAACATGGCTTCCTACAATAAGAACACGGCTAGTAGTAAAGGCTGGTTCTGATTTCAAGTATTTGTGTTTATTTAAGAGCTACTTAGTGGAACTTTCAGTTATTGATCAGTCATAATATTTGCTTTGACTTCATCAAAACTAATGATACTTTTGGGAGATGTAGTCATATATTTAAAATATAGTGGCTAAGTAATATATTACACAATTAAACTTGAATTCTCTTGTTTAATACTCAGGAAGATTTTCATGAAACTAGTTCCCTTCTTTACAATTATCAGGGCTTAAACAATACTAAACATGTGCTAGATAGGTCTTGGGATTTCTAAGAATCAAGTGTCAGTGGAACACAGTTCCTCCCAATTAGTGAATTTAAACCTGGTTAAAAGCAATAAATGTCTTTATACCTGTGGCTAAAGAACCATTCCTATATTAACCTCAGAGAGTATAATTAAATATAAAGAATTGGGGTGTTTTGTCAATAAGGTGAAATATGGAGAGGTCCTGAACATCTCCCTTGTCTGAAGCTCTGTCATCTTCAAAGCACTGAAAGAGATGGCAATATGTAAAAATGCTCACTTGTGCTTTAAAGACATTGCTTTTCCTGCTCATTCTAGCTGTCACTGTTAAGTCATGACTGGATAATTCAGGATGGTTCTCTCCTTCTGGCTCATGTATACCTTGGAATGCAAATGTAAATCTTCCTCCTGATAAAGAAAGGTTAATAAAAGCTTAGGTTTTTTTCCTCTCTCCACAACTCTTCCCTCTCCCTTTCTTCCCTCATCCCTCCCTTTCTTTCTCTTCTTGCCCTTTTCTTCCCTCCTTTATTCCTTTTACTCTTCTCTCTCTTGTTTCCTTCCTAAATGCCTTCTCAAGAGTGAGTCTCTATCATTATTTGGCATAAATAACTTTATGTATATGTAAGAAGATAATAGCTTCAAATTCAAGAGAAGATAATTCATTTAAGTGGAAATACAAGAAAATAAATTTGTTTTCTTTAAAAAAGAGTGTCATTTTTAAAAGTAAAACACCACTAATTACTTAAGCAAAGCTAAAATATTTATTCAAATTTTATAAGAGGGTATAATGTTTTATCCTTTGGCAGTTCACAAGAGCCATTCATCACTATATTCCATTATGGAAATTATTTGACTTTTGAGATACCGCTTATCTAATAAAAACAGAGAAGGTGATTTCTTAGAAAATTCTGAAACTCATATTTTGCTAGTGCTTTATTGTACTGCAATTATATGGGGGTAATAAAATGAAATCTAATTCACTCCTTATTTTGATGGCTCATAAATCCAAACACTTGGAATTATGGAATAAAAGCTGTTTTGCTGTAAGGTTGATTCTGTTATACTGGATAGAGCTAAAATAAGTACTCTTAAGTGGGAAGACTTTGTACAAATAGCTTATATCTACTTAAACACAAGTATATTATCAAATATTAAATATGTTATCTGCTTGTTAGCAATATCTAACAACTCAAGGAGAGAGTGGCATGCCCTGATGGTGCGTCTTAATTTTCTGTGTGCCAGGTGATTTATGTATTATGTCCCATTAACAAACACCTGAAGTAGATGGTATTGGCCTCTAATTACAAATGTGGAAACTGAGGTTCACAGCTTTTAAATAAGTTGGCTAAGATCCTGTAGGTGATGGAATCAGTCTGTCTAAATTCAAATCAGGTGCTTTTCCAAATACCCTACATTAGCTAATGGTGATAATGAGAGGGCTATCAACATTAACAAGGCACAGTGATACTCAAATGTGTCCACTCTGGCATCTTTGGTGACAAAGGATATAGAATTATTATCCCTGCTTACTAGCATTACAACTTCTTAAAAATTTATATTTTATTTTTTTTAAATGTGAATTTTAAATTTTGTTTATGTTTTTAAATAAAATAGGAAGTAATGTCATTTACCAAACTTCAAAACTGTGTTTACCCTGGGATTTCAAATACTCCCTGTGACACATATCCATATTTGAGAATCATAGAGGACAATGTAGAGTGTAAAGGTTTTTGAGGGGAGTTTTACAGGGGGAATGATAATGCCTGGGTTTTATGTGGTGCATAATTTCTGAACGCATATGCCTCAGCACTTAATATATGATTCTTATTTTAAAAGTCTCACTGGCAGAAGTTCCAAATTTTTCATATTCGCTGAGGTTATACTCAACATTTAGCATGATGCTTGGTCAAAGTGAATGCTTAATTAATGTTAATTGAATGAATGAATCATCCCTGAGATAAATTGGGATGCTTTTATATTTAGATTCTTTAGTGGTGTATAGTGTTCTTTGATTTTTAAAACAATTGATTTTACCCTATTTCAGACTTTCAGACTATACATTCTAAGGAATTGGGGTGGCATCTAATGAAGTTGTGTCCTATATAAGCTTACATTTATTTAACATTTTTAAAGAATCCTGGGCAAAAGTAGTAATATAACATGAGGATTTTCAGACATCAGAATGTAATTGTGATAAAGGAAGCTATTGTAAGATGAGAGCGGATCATGGAATCAGAAAGGAAAGGTTTACAACAGTTGAACGTGTCATAAAAGCATGCCAGCATATACCATCTGATAATAGTGATCTATCTAGAGCTTATAACTATTTAATTGTCCAAATCTTTGGCACTATTTATGAAAAGCATTTTTAATGGAAGTATATCCCTGATTTAATAAAGAAAATTAGTGAGGAAATCTATTTTTGTTTTTCAGCCATCTTGTCTGAATCAAAACTATTCCGCTGTGTATGCAGAGTCCTTTGTTGAGACATGAATAAAGTACACGCAGAGGCATTACGGCATTTTTCTAAACTTTGCCTTTATAATGTCTGACTAAAACAGGCAGAAGTCATAATATTTGCACATTAGAGAGCTATGTTTGCCCAAGGGTCAGAAAACATTGCTAAGAGTAGCAATCAGATTCTCCTATTCTTTTATTTGTAATTCTCCATCTGAAAAAAATACAATTACATCTCCCTTATGTTTTGAGCATCAGATAAGACAACAAAGTAGGTATATTGTTTAATTGTGGCACCTAGTTTCCAATGAATTAGTAATTCCCTTTACCTCCTTTGAACCATCTCAATTTACTACCATCTTAGTTATTAGTCTTTATTTTAAAAAATGTTTTTTCTAAAGCACTTTCTCTACCATTTTGTGGAGGCCTGGGATCCTTTATAAATCTGATCAAATTTCTGGATGTTCTCACAAGAAAAAAGCAGATATATGGCTACTTTTTAAAATTTTACAATGTTATAAAACCCATGGAGAAACCTCATATAAAAACATAAATATCCTATTTACCGACTGAATACATTGCTTTGATATAAGTGTTATGTGAAGTTAGAGTGTTTTAAAATGTTGAAACCAAAAGCATGTGAATATGGGTCAAACAAAAAATGAAACAAAGCATAATGTGCAAGTAGATATTCTCCAGAGACCTGTTCAACAGAATGGCACAGTGTTAGATGTAATTTGTTTATTGACAATCTCCTACAATGGTGCAATGAACCAGCAAACACACAAAAGTAATGAATCCTTTCCTTTTTAAGTAATTATATTTGAACAGTTCAAATTAACCTGTGGTTTGAGGCTACTGCTTGGGTGAACTAATTCACTGATGTAATGACTTTTCTCATTTTTGCTCCAATGATTTAGGTAAGAAAGCAGGGGAAACAGAAATGTAGGGCCATGAAAATATACCTTAGTGAAAACAAAAACTGCTGCTGCTTTTTCCAAGACTATCTCCAACAGATCTAATGTAGGACATGGTAGTTAAAATGTCAAACTTGAAACAAACAAAATTTCTGCCATGCTATGAGGCATTACTGTGAATAAAAGAAGCTAAATGGAAACAGATAGTTTGTGAAAAACTATTATAAAAATTCACCAATATTTTCAAACAGACCACTGTTTGGTTGTTGCTCATTAGTGCTTGAAGTCTAAGTTTCCGAGGCCTACTGTTTATCTCCGTGTCTGGGGTGGTGATAACATGCTGGCATTATTGGGGCTATTATTTCTAAATAATGCTATATCATTAACTCTGTGTACCTGCCATTATTATATACAGACATTCAGTAATGAGACTCAAAGTAAAATCTCAGGTGGAAATTAGACAAGCTTTCACACAGCTAGGGCAATTCCTTGTACATGGCTGGCACTCAGTAAATACTGGTGGAGAGAATAAATGTACTTAATAATGTATGTATTGTTACATGATGGATACTGGGCTTTATTTTCTAAAACACTGATTATTTCATATACTGTTTTTTCATAATATGTATTTGGTAAACAACTTAAACTTTCCCTGTAAATATGGTGTCAAAAAGGTAACCATTGCATCGCCCCCTGCCCCCCCCCCCGCCCCCGATGGCTTCCTCACCTGTTTGCTTGTTGTCTGCTTGTTTTCTGTTATTTTCTTCTTTTAGGAGGCACCAGACTGAACCTGGGACCTCCCATGTGAGAGGTGGGCACCCAATTGCTTGAGCCACATCCATTCATTGCTCGTTTTGTTTTTACTTACTATCTGTTCGATGTTTTGCTTATTGTCTTACTTGTTGTCTGCTTTTTTTTTTTCACTCGTTGTCTGTTTGTTGTTTTTGCTCGATGTCTGCTTGTTGTAAGCTCATTGTTTGTCTTCTTTAGGAGGCACCAGGAACCAAACCCAGGACCTCCCATGTGGGAGGCAGGCGCCCAACTGCCTGAGACACATCCACTCCCACCATTGCATCTCCAAGAAAGAATTGGCCAACATTACCGCTAGCATTAGGATTTAATAGTTGTATTAGTTAGCCAAAGGGGTGCTGATGCAAAATACCAGAAATCTGTTAGCTTTTATAAGGGATACTTATTTGGGGTAGAAACTTACAGTTACCAGGTCATAAAGCATAAGTTACTTCCTTCACCAAAGTCTGTTGCCTCATGTTGGAGCAAGATGGCTGCTGACGTCTGCCAAAAGTTCAAGCTTCCTGGGTTCCTCTCTTCCCAGGGCTTGTTTCTCTCTGGGCTCAGCTGCCCTGCTCTCTCCACAAGGCTAGCTGTAGACTATCAGGCAACTGGCTCTATCTCTTTCCCTGGGGTTTGATTCTCTCTGGACTCAGCTCCTCTGCTCCTCTGTGTGCTTACTTCCTGAGCTCCAGCTCAAAACTCCAACCTCCCTTCTCCACGGTGCGGTTTCTCTATGAGTCCCCACCCACAAAGGGGTTGGAGATGCAATGTCCTAATGATGTGGCCCAATCAAAGCTTTAATCATTATTTAATCAAGTAAAAATGAAACCTCTAAATTCAATATAATCTAATATGCCCAGAGGGATATACCAGTTTATAAACATAATCTAGTATCTATTTTTGGAATTCGTAAACAATATCAAACTGCCACGATGGTCTATAAACAGTTCCTACATTTTTAGCAAAAACAGTTGTCATTATGAGTTATGGCTTCTTTTCTCTTTCATTATATAGGGAAACAGTGTAGCTTAGTGGCCTAACTTGTTTTGAAATATACCACACTATTTAGTTTGGTTTGATTTCTTATATTATTAGCTGTGTGTCATCTGGAATAAGTTGTTAATTATTTCTCACTTTCTTGATCTGTAAAAAGAAATCAGTAATCATAATTCCAACCTCAAGAGTTGTGGATTAAGTCAGGTAATCTATGTAATACCTTTAACTCTTTGGCTGGCACTTGGAAACTGAGCTCACAATAAAGGTTAGGTATTATTTATCACAGGGAGAAACGTATTTCACTATGAAAAGGAAGCTTGCTACAAAATACATAAAGACTAATGTGTCTTGTCCAGGATGAAGATGATGATCTCTACTTTGAAATGATCATTCAGCACCTGGCATCAAAATTTCTAGGACTTCCTTAAGCTTTGGTTGATATGGCATCTACTATATCCCTTAAAATACTGCTTACCTAATTTCCACCTCCATATAAACATTGTTTTACTGTGCACCTTTCAAGTATTTTGTGAAGGCAGCTCTTCAAAAGGACATCTTTAATGTCTTTATTGCAGCTCTTAGGAGTAAATGCCTCACATATGGAACAACTTCAGTAAGGATCATGAGAAAGATTAAAGATAGTAAGTGGGCCCGGCTAGATAGCTCAGTGGATAAAGAGCTCGCCGGTGTACCACATGGGAGGCCCCGGGTTCGGTTCCCGGGGACCTCTCCGAGCGGGCAGACGGCCTTGAGAAAGGCAAGCCGCCGTGGGCGGGGCAGAGCCGCCGTGGGCAAGGCAAAAAGCCACCACAGGCAGGGCGGAGCCCCCACGGGCATGGCAAAGTC
>PVKH010005597.1:0-21914 GCA_004027955.1 Chaetophractus vellerosus | reverse complement strand
GCGCCCTATCCACTGGGCTATCGAGCCGGCCCCGACAATGGAATATTATTCAGTCTTAAAAAGGAATGAAGTTCTGGTACATGCTACAACATGGACGAACCTTGAAAATATTATGTGTAAGTGAAATAAGCTAGACACTAAAGGACAAACAGTGTCTGATTCCATTTGCTTGAAATACCTAGAATAAGCAAATTCATAGAGGCAGAAAGTAGATTATAGGTTACCAGGGGCCAGAGGGAAGGGAAGTGGGAGTTATTGCTTAATGGGTAGAGAGTTTCTGTTTTGGGTGATGAAAAAGTTTAGATAATGAATGGTGGTGATGGTACCACAGCATTGTAAACATATTAAGCACCACTGAATTGTACACTTAAAGATAGTTAAAATGGCAAATTTTGTGTTATATATATGTTACCACAGTAAAAAAAAAAACAAACCACAGAGATAGCACTTTACACTCACTAGGCTGGGATGGCTGTAATAAAAAAAGACAGATAATAGCAAGTGTTGGAGAGGATGTGGAGAAATCAGAACCCTCATTCACTGCTGCTAGAAAGGTAATTGGTGCAGCTATTTTGAGCCTGGCAGTTCCTCAAAAATATACACATAGAGTTGCCATACATCCAACAATCCCACCCCTAAGAATCTTGGAATTTCTTTCAAGAAAAATGAAAATATGTACACACAAAAACTTGTACACAAATGTCCATAGCAGCATTATTCATAACAGTTAAAAAGTGGAACAACCCAAATGTCCATCAACTAATGAATTAATAAATAAAATGTAGTATTTCCATTTGTCAATAAAAAGGGATCAAGTATTGAAACATGATAAAACTTGGATAAACCTTGAAAACGTTATGCCAAGTGAAAGAAACCAGACACAAAAGACCACATAATATATGATTCCATCTGTATGAAATATCCAGATTAGGCAAACCCACAGAGATGGCAAGTAGATCAGCGGTTGTCAGTGGCAGGTGGAAGGAAGGAGTGGTGTGTGCCTGCTCTTGGGTAAAGGATTTCTTCTGAGGGGACAAAAATGTAGAATCGATGATGGTGGTGATGGTTGCACAGCTCTGTGACTATATAAAAAGCATTGAATTCCATACTTGTATAGGTACATTATGTGGTATGTAAATTGCATATCAATATACAATTATATCTCAGGGTCTGGGTAAGGGTTTGGTCCGTGAGGAAAAACGGAGGATGATTGGGCAACCTAACCTTGTAGCTCCAGATAGTGCCAATTTTCAAAGGAAGGCTAAAAGGAATTGGGTTCCAGAAGCCATTACCCAGCACCATTTTTATAGTTCCAGAGCAAAGAATTTATGAACATTTGTGGAAGGATGGTGTGAGCATTAAGAGCCAGTGTAGATCCATTCTATCCCAGCACCGTTTCTCTTTAGATAGACTTGGTAGATTAGGGGAGTGCTGTAGACATAATGCCATCCTGATTTCAACTAGTAGGATTCTAATACACTAAAAATATTTTCAAATGAAATTTTCCTGCTTGAAAATGAATACTGAAAAAGAGCCACGGACCCTGCCTCATCAGAAGAAATACTTTATGGCTTCCCTGGTTGACCGGAACATGGGTGGCCTCCAAAGGCTGGTGTGAGACTTGGATCGACATAGGTGTGAGACTTGAATCTCTAACAGATGCCACATTTAGCTCCTGGAGCTATTTAGTAGATGACATCAGTTATAATGAACAACATGAAATCAGAAATAAATTCGCCTATAATGAGGCCATCAGATGCTGACTGTTACCAAATCTGCAAGCCCAGAAATTAGCCTTAAAAGAGAATATCAGCAGGAGAGAGCGTTTAGTTTTTAACTGGATCTCTCCCTATCTCACTCTCTCTCGTATTGATTTATGGACTGAGTGTGAACAAAAAGGATTTTAAAAACAAACAAACAACTAGATGCAGAAAATGACAGCTTGCAGCCACAGGGACTAGTGAGTCAAGCGGTGAGCTGCTGGAGCTGGCTTGCCCTGGCTTGTGAGAGCCGCTTGTGCTCATGTCTTCCCAGTCCTGTTCAGTGAAGTCATTTTGGTAGCACGAAATCACCCGTGGTGGGAGGATTTACGCTACAAAACCTGGCAAGTTCTACAAATCTGGGCTTTTTCACTTCCCCTGGGGAGCCAGTTGCTAAGCATTTACCAGCTCACCTCTGGCAGGCCAGAGCACCAAGCAATGTCCCGCCTCTGAATGCAGACACCGTACCAGCCATGGTACAAAGATATCAAGGTGAACACTGCCACCACGGATGATACGTTATCATGAAGAACACTGACTTAGAATCAAAGTGAAAAGAAAATGAGCTAGTTCTTTTAGCTAGACAGTAACAATATCCAATTTACATGCAAAGTACATGTTGGGAAGTGGTTTGTTTTTCAGTATGCATTTACAGTTACCACTGAATTTGTTAAATGTTCTAATTTCCTTGATTTCTTAAAAATGACTTTGCATGGTCATAAAATTCAAGAATTCATTTGCCTGTATTCTTTATGTTTTCTAGTTTGCGTCTGACTCCCACAATCAAGGACAATATCTAGCTAATCAGGGAACTTTCCTTATAACCACGAGTAAATAAGTGGAACAATGTTTGGATTAATAGGAATGATTAGAATAGATATTTAGAGGAAATATACTGAAAATATATGTACTCAAGGGAGGACTGGAAGGAATCAGATAGTCACGTACTTATGCCTACATCCACTGGTGCCAAGAATTCTAATGGAAAAACGAACATCTGTGAATTTGGATTTTGTTTCCCAAAATGCAAAGTCAGAAACGGCATAACCTGCCCTCTGTGGACAAACAGCATCTAGAGGCTTCCCTCACGAAAAGCCAACATCTGTTTTAAGAAGTCCTTTGAAGCAAAACTATATAAACATGTGGAAATGGACTGGTACATGTACTGCCTTGCTGAAGGAGTTGCCAGAGGAAGTGGGGAATCAAGCTCCCAAAGCAGAGGCCTTCCAGGACCTTGGCCGAGGCAGCACCACCAATTCCAACTTCTCTGATGTTTAACACATCAAGGGAAGGGAGGAAAATAAGGTTATGGCTGGAACCAATCTTGCCAGTTTCCTGTCATCATATCAAAGGTCGACTTGGTTGCACCTTTGCATGTGAAAAATTAAAATTTAGGGAAAGCGTTTGAAATTTTAGTTGAATCTTCCATGTAAAATCCTGTCCTCCTAACTAGCCAGCCAGGAAACTTATCAGGTCCAATATTGTATCAAATCTTCCAAGCCAGAGGTTCTGAATATGGGCTCCTTGGATAGAATTCAGGGAGTCCATGAACTTGAATTTTAAAAAAATACAACTTTATTTTCACTAGCCTCTAGCTGAAATTTATCATATCTGAATTTAAACAGCTCACCGAAGAAAGACAGCAGGGATGAGTCTTCAAAGGAAAGACAATGTCAGGGAACTGCTTGCAGGACCTTGATGATGGCTCCGCTCCTAGCCTTTGCCCTACGTTTATTCCTGGTTTCACTCTTAGGTCAACTTTCCATTTGCAACAGATGAGGTAGAAACCTAGCTCCCCCTCACAAGTCCATCCTGCATGCAGACTAAAGGAAGGGACATTTGTCTCTGCTGCCCTCGTCATCCTTGTGCCACTGTTTATTTCTCTCTGGTATTTCCCTTTTCCTCCTAACAAAATCTGCTGTCAGATATCCATCTCCACTGGGTGCAGCTCTGTGCTTCTAAACGTCAGTAAAGTAAGAACACTCTTTAAAAGAAAAAAGTTCTCACATCCCACAAAATAGCTGTGTTTCAGTTGCCAATTACTAGTTCAAGAGTTTTGACTTTATAACTGACATAATTTGTCATATTATTGCTGGAAAAAAAAAACCTACGAAGTTAACGAGGACTGTACCCAAGAGTGTCCATGAGTCCCCGGCCCTCTGTTTCCCATGTACATAACAGCAGCACTAAAATGGTTTCTCTATACGCTCCACTACGCTTCAGGTATTAGTCTTTCAACAGGAATTTGAATTTGGACCAAGGTCAAAGTTTTCAGCGAAGGACAATGCTTAGGTGGTGGGATTTCAGGCATCAGGAAGTGGGCAGGGAGAAGCTGTGGCAAATGGAGTCCCCTGGGGTCCTCCTAGAATTGCATGATATTAATTACCAATTTTGTCTGTTCCTAGGGTTGGTCTCCCTGAACTTTCTGATGAGAACAATTAAAGATAACTATTAAAATCAGGTCACCACATTGAACTGAAAGAGACATCCTTAGCTATTCCTAGGGACACGGCAACTACAGTATCTCTTCCCTCGAAGAAAGGGCAAATTTGCATTGCTCTAGATTCCTGTTTTGCCAATCTGACAGTTAGATGATTTTTAAGATAATTTTCAGTTTATCCATGGAATCTCTGGGAAGAACATCTAAAAGTATTAAGTGGAAATTAATTCTCTCTCCCACTGTCCTTTCTTTTTTAATGGCTTGGATATTTTTCCAAAAATAATTGAGGTTATCATATTTTCCCATGTACATAGCAGCACTAAAATGGTTTCTCTATAAGTCTGCTTCCTTTACATTTCCATTTGTTTTCCATTTTAAGGCATAAAACCAATTTTCCCCTCATCAAACCAATTTTTATTCATTGGATTTCCATCTGTGTACCAGGCAGAGAAAAGGTGGAACTGGACAAGGAGTGGTAAAGCCTTTCTCATCATTGCAAAGAAAAGAAACATAGGCTAAAATCAGAAAAACAAAGGTTTAAGAGAAGACTTCTGCTACCACCATAAGGAACGACTTCTAAATGAGTTGCCACCTGGCTGGCAATGTGGGACCCACACCGATCCACTGACCCCATGTACGGCATCTGTGGTACTTATTTACTCCCAACTCTACTTTTCAAACCCTGACACCTACCCCATTTTATGATGAAAGTAAAACGTTTTGCATTTGGGGAGCTAAAAATACCTGGCATCCAGGCCAGAGCCAATTTGTCCCACCCATTAGCAGGTGGACATAAACCGACAGGTATAAGAAAAGAGAGCATTTCTCATGCAGCTGCCCTGCAAAACATTCTGGAGCCTAAATTGTACTTCCTATTCTTGAACTAGTGCAGCAGAAGAGCCTGGCTCCCAGGTGTTCTGCTGAATGGAAAGCTAGTGGTGGCGCCTGTCCTGCTGCCAGCCCATCAAACAGCTAGACTTCGGGGTAGCCGGCCGGCAGTGCCATGGCCCACTCTGACCGTGGGCAAGGTATGGAGATCTGTGGCCTGGCACACATCAGAGATGTGGGGCCCTCTAGGGAAGCCTTTGGTGGGCAGGCTCTCATTGCTGAAGGATCCACTCTCCCCTATGATAGCAGGATGAAGTTGATATCCCCAGAGTTTGACAATGGGCACATGACTGTGTTCCTCAGAATATTTACTCTTGTTCCTCAGAATCACTTCATTTTTGAAATTCAGGTAGTTCAGCTTCTAAAGTAGACATTTGTGTTCTGGACAAATTTTGTTTTGAAAAAATTTTGGATTCCATAAACTACCTCCCAAAAGGTAATAAATTACATTTACACATTTTTTTCTATAAGTACCTGAAAAGTAAAACATATTTTTTTCTAACCAGTAATACTTTACTTATTAATAGTACATTTAATGGGCATTTTAATGCACCTATTTTGCATTCAATGCCTCCAAACAGGATTTGGTGATAGTCATAACATCAAAGAAACATCAATACTTTCAAGCATTTTTTAGGCTTAAATTGAGTTGTGTCAACGGTAAACTAATCTGAACTCTTCAAATTTTACTTTAGAAGGAGTACACTTATACAAACCGCATGTTTTCTCTTCAGAAAACCTTTTTTTCCCTAAAAGATATATTTCCCCTCATTCTCAACTATACCACCAAACACATAGGCATATTAACCAATGATTCCAGGGACAGAGAAGTCTTAAAGATTAGTTCAAGCTCAGTTACATAGGCTTGACTTTCCTTGAACGTCATTACAAGTACATCAGTACATCAGACAAAGCTACAGAGAAATGACTGTTTCCTTCCTCGCAAGACAAATGGAACAAAAATTACATACAAAGGATGTTTAATGAAAATGCACTGAACAGTGGTGGCGTTCTGATGAGCTGAATTTCCTAATTGTTAGAAAGTTCGAATTTAAGCTTTCAGTCACAAACCTTTTTGCTGAAAATCTTTCTGAAATGTGTTTTCTTCCTAAGTAAGAGGTGGACGTTTTATTCCTCATTTTAAAAGAAAATTGAGAGGTGACTCCGTGGTTATTCTTTCCCTCTGAGTATATACTGTTTATAACAGAATGATTGAATTAACTAATTTGAATTTAACTGTTTATTGTGGACATTTTCAAACATACACACATATACTCTGAAGTGTATGCATATAAAATGTATAAATGTATGCAAACATAAATATATATAGTTATTTAAATATAAATAAACTCCGTTTACCCATGATTAATCTGTTAGGTAAGAAATGGAATACCTGAGTATTTTTTAATTTGTATTTCTATTATCATGAGCATGGTTGAGCATCCTCTACATGTTTATGGATCGTTTGAATTTCTTTATCTGTGAAGGACCTGCTCATATCTTTTACTCATTTTTCAATCAAGCAGCTGGCCTTTTTCTACGTATAACATATTAATATAACAGGGTTGTTAAACCTTTGTCTGTGATATAAGTTGCAAAATGTTTTTGCAATTCACCATTTGTTTTCTTACTTTGCATATGGTGTTTTAAGCTATTCAAAAGTTTTTTTTAATGCAGTCAAATTTGCCAATATTTTCTTATTGTTTATGCATTTTAAGTCACAGTTATAGAAAGTTACAAAGGGATCCATCCAGCCTTTCTTCCATGATTTGTGTAATTTCAAGTTTTACATTTAGATTGCTAATCTATTTAGAATTTATCCCAGTGTATGATGTGAGGAATGGATCCAGTTCTATCTTTTGCATTTAGTTATCCAGTCATCCCCCCAAAAGTTCTCCTTTTCCCATTTAGTTGAATTTCCACTCCTATCATTTAGTCTCAGATACTAAATACTATCATATACTAAATTTTCATATGCAATTGGGTATATTTCTGGATTTTCTATTCTTTTCAATTGATATATCAGACTAATTTGAATTTGACTTCTTCCATCCCTAACTTCCTTTTCTGTTACACAGGCTAGATATTCACACTTTTTAAAAGCAGAAAGTATATATATATAAAAAAAGCCAGAGCCTGTTAAAATCTTCATTCTAAATAATTGTTCCATTAATACAAATCTCACTCCTGAAAGTTGAGGTGAGCATGGAATGATCTTCATTCAGAACCTTAAAAGTATCTAAATTATGCTTCCCCTAAGATTTCCTCACGTATAAAGACCCAAGAAAATAAATTATTAAGACCCAATCAAAATTACTCTTTACAACAAAACTTTTTCAGGAGTAAAAGTTGTCCATTTATTTTTATTGAATCTGACTTTGTAGTAAGTCTGGTCACAAGCAATATCACTAAAGTCATTTTTAAATTTTTGTTTGCCCACTTGAAATTAGTCCAGTAACTCTAACTAATCATGCTTGAAAGACTACCTCAATTTGCCTCAAAAGCTTTTCTACTTCATCTAGAGGAAGAAAGTTTGCTTTCTAAAGGTCAATATATAAAGCAAAAGACTCACTTTATCTCTTTCCACTAAAGGAATTGCTTAGTTCTGATGATTTGAAGTTAATGTGTTTTCGGAGTTATGCAATGCAATTAGTGTTTTCAGTGACTTACTACTGTTTAGAGAAGTGGAAAAGCAGAATGAAGTATCTAAATTTTAAAAATATGAATTATAGTAAATCAAGTTTAAAATAACCAATTTAAAAGATATTTTTAGAGTACCCAGAGATAGATCGGTTTTTTTTTTCAATAAAAGAAACTCATTCATAAAAATGAACAAGAGGTCTTGGATGACCATTTACAGAAGATTTCTTTCTGCAATTTTCTAATGTGCTTTTGGATTAACCGTCTTATAAACCAGGCATATTAACCACCCCAAAAAGAAGAGATCTTGACAATCTTATGTGTAACTGATAAGCAAGAGGGAATACTTTCAGGCAGCAGTCATAATTTTTCCTTGACTGCTAACATCTGCTTGCTAATGCCTGCACACTTCCCCAGAGTTTTGGGGTTTGTAAACATTACTTGATGATGACATATTGAATATTATGAAAATGTGTCTCTCAATCCACACCCAAAACCCTCCAAAGGACATTTCATATTTCCAGACTGTGGTCAGCAGGCTTTTTGGGGACTATTTGTAGTTCTTTAACTGAGAGTTAAATAGATTCTTTATTAAAAATGAATTTCTGGGCTATGCTTGCAGGAAACAAGATGGCCATAAGCCACAAGGTCAATTTTGAAGCAAAATGCTATAGAAATAGAGGTTATTTCTTACATCTCCTGATAGGAATTGCTACAAATTTTAAGAGGAGATCATTTCCTGGAATGAGCACATAAATATTTAGATAAGTAATTCTTTGCTTTTATAGACAAAAAGACTGCAAATCACTTTTAGGAGTCAAAAATAAATTATAGCAATTCAGTTGATTCCTGATATTCAAGAAAGACTCATTCTTCTTTTCATCAACATGGAATACAGAGTTTGATAGTGGGAAAAAATGCAATCTTTCAAAGGGAGAGAAGTTTAAACACAGAATGAACTATTAGTTTGACAGATTCAGTACTTTCCTGCTGACCGAAATCCATAGGACTGTCACAAGCAGAGAATGTATGATAGAAAAAGAAATCTAACTCGACCCTCCCTATAATTAAATACTTATTTACAAAATGAGAATTATGCAATGTCCATAATGAGCATCCTAAACAGAAACTTATGGGTGGACATTCTCCCTAATCAAGTAACTAATGAAACAGTGAGACAACTTTCTGTGGAAGGGAAGAAATAGCAAAGAGCAAAATTGAAGAACAAATTGAAATTGTCATAAAAGTAAGGATTATCCTTTTGTTGTCTGACTCTTGTTACTTTGTATATTGTCACCTTGGAAGAAGTATATTATGGAAAACTTAGGAAAACATATGGAACACTTGGGCATAAATCATAAGAAAACCACTGAAGGATAATAATAGATAGGAAGTTACTGACAGGTTTATCTGAGAACGACAATGAATTTTCCTGATCCCCATACATTTTCTGATGGACGTTTCCTGGCTTTTCCTATAATTAAATTCTTTAAATAATGTAAGTTCGTTAAAGGGCATTTACTACGTCAAACTACTTGGACATTATCTTTTCTTAAAAAAACTGTTCTTATTTTTTCCTAACCAACATTAAGCTCATCAAAACTAAAGGCACAATTATTTTAAAAGCATCATCCAGTTATAGAACTTAAAATAAAATAATTGGGGAAGCTTTTGCTGGAAAATAGAACATCCCCATGAGAATATAAGCTCTATAAAAGCAACGACATTATTTTGTTCACTGCTCTATAGCTGGCATCTCGGATAGTATTCAATAAATACAAAATATTTATGGTAGCCCTTCCTTGCTGAAAAGTAATTAAGAGTAAACTAGTACAATTTTTCCAATCATAATACAATTAGTCCTTGTAATTACAAAAGAAACATTTTTCATTGTTTGGATGAAATTGGAATGAACTTTTAAGTAAGTCAAGAATTGATGTTAGTTATGTAACACCTTATAGCTTAATTAAACCACTGACTATACTTTGGCAAATAGTGTGTGAAATGGTGTGGCTGGATTCTCTGTAACTGCTGTTTGAGTACAGATCAGGGCTGGCTTCATGGGCGTGCAACCTGTGCAACTGTGCAGGGCCCCACACCTAGAAGGACCCCACACTTAGTTTAATGCTCAATTCGAACTTTACTTATGAATAAGGGCCCCTGAATTTTTATATTTTGTTGGGCCCTGAAAATTAGGTAGCCAGTTCTGCTGCAGATTGTTTCTATAAAGGCTAGCCGGCAAGAGAAGGGTGTGGTATGGATGGCCAACCATCCGTCACACAGAAGGCAGGGTATAAAGCATGAAACAGGAGACTGTATGCTTCAGAAGTTCCATGAGTGGAAGCTGACATCAACCTGTTTTGTTTCTATAGATTTCTCTTGTCCCTAAAAGACGTTTATCTAAGGACTTATATTATTACTGTCACCTTTGACTCTTGAACTTCCAAAATTCATAGCTAAGTTCCAGGATTCTATCGAACAGAGCAATTTTCATTTTCACAGTTATCAAGAACCATTCACTCACTCCAGCAAACATTTTTAAAATATCCTAACTTTACTTGATAGGTTGCTCATTTTAATGCAGAACTCATAGCACCCAAGAGAATTGTAAAAACAGCTTCTTTAAAAAAATGCAAGTCGCATAGTGGGGATTTACAAGTCTCTAAAGTCTGAAGGCTACGGTGGGACACTAATGTAATGCAGACGTTCCAGATACATCGTCAGCACTTATATTGTACTTCCTGTATACTACATGGCTCACAGAAAATGTCCTTTAACCCCTTAAGACACGCCATTTGCCATGAATTAAACTCTTTATAGTTAGGGTTTTACTGATGAAGAAATATTACCACTTCCCACATTTAAATCTTGGAGACATTTACAATGAAAATGGTTCAGAGCTAAATGTACACCTTTACTCTTCTGTCAGGAGGTGTACGGTTGGGCTCATCTATGTTGTTTTGTAGTGAAAGAGCACCTGGCTTAGTTGAACTCCTTCTCTGGCTTGATCTATTAGAGCCATGTGAAATAATCCAGTGTGACTGAACCACTGAGAATGAAGGGGAGCATGGCGGGAGATGAGGACAGATAAGCCAGCTGGAGCCCATATTAAGAGGATCCTATAGGCCCTTGTAAGGATTTTGGAGATTCTCCTAAGTGTTTGGAAAGCCTTGGAGGGCTTGGGGCAGTGAATTCTCATGCTGACATTTACGTTTTTGGAAGCATCACTCTTGCTGTTGTGTGGAGAATTGTGTGGGAAGGAGACCGGTTAGGAGTTGTTGTAGTATTGTAGTATTCCAGATGAAACATGGTAGTTGTTGGCTGGAACAACGGTGTAATTGTGGAAGTTATAGAAAGGCCTAGCTGAGGGAATTGTGAAGTGTTGCATATGGGGTGTGAGAGAAAACAAAGAGTTAAGGATGACTTCATCATAGACAGTGGTTAAGGTTTCGATGAAAACACAGATTGCAGTGTGAAAGCAAAACATGAGCTGTACCTTGTACCAGTGGGTGCTTAATAACTGCTGGGTGAATAAGTGACTGAATAAATAAATCAACGAAGGGCTAAGGACTGTTTGCTGGTTCTCAACTCTACCTTAATTGTAAGGATACGCCTCACACTAATAAAGGAATGAAAAAAAGCCCCCAAAGATTTCTTTAATGGGGGCTACGGCATCTTCTTCCCCCAGCTTCAAGTTTCCTGAGCATTGTGCATCCTCCTGGTCCTTGAAGTTACAGCCCCTAACCGCCTCGCTCCGCTGCCTTGTACAGGATTGGGGATGATTTACTCCAATTTGCCATTCTCTAGGATTTGGCTTTGAAACATTATTTCCTTCTGGAGAACCCTCTACTTTAATGAGAACAAGCTACGTTGTCAAGCTATTTTTACCTCATTTTCTTAAAACAAATGGGTACAAACGTATTAATGGAGAGAGTGGTCATGTTTCAGCTTTATATAGTCACACACACGGGTTTCAGTGGAAAATGGTTTCCTGAAAGTCAAAGAAAGAGTCTTTTGTTACAAGTTTAAACTGGACTTTTTTTTCACTAGTAGATGAGAGTTCTGTCTTGCAGCCAGTATCCAGCTGTGCAAGTTTTCAACAGCTGGAATTATAATAAGCTTCATTCTATGAAAATGAGCTCATTACTATTTAGTTTGTGCTAATGCTCAATAAAGCCATGAAGTACTTCTCCAGGTTTGAGGACAATTTCATGAAATGGCATGAAGAATTTTTAAAATAAAATTCTAGATTTGGCATATTAAAATCAGCATATCTTTTCCTCACTTTATTTTGAAGTCAGGTTTCAAAGCTGGAAAAATTATACACATTAGTGTATATATGGTAAAGAAATACTCAGCTAAATTGAGTGTATTACATGTGGTTTAATACTTAAACCAATATTATATTAAGAAAGAAATCTTAAAGTTTAAGAATAATTATGCTAACAGTTATATTTTTAAACTTTGCAAACACTGTGTTATGCATTACCTCATTCTTTAAGACATGCATTTTAAATCATGTAGAAAAGAGAAAAAGTAATACAATCAGTTGTAGCTGTTCTATACTTTCATTCTGGTGTTAATATTTCTGTGATGAGATCAAATCCTATCCTTAGGGTGGATTTCATTGTCTTTAGAGTAAGTTATTTTTTAGTAATAAAACTGCAACAAAATAACTTAAAAATGTATAGCTACTGAGAGAGGAAAAAAAGCCTTACTATTAAAATGAATTGGAAGCCGAGTAGAGTGAAAAATCCATTTTTGATCTAAATTTAAGTACTTCCCAATATTATTAGTTGAACATTTGCATCATTTTGGGAAATAAGAGGGAATAGAAAAATGATGTGAATTTGCTGGATCTTACAATTTAAAACTAGCTACTTCTCAGCCAAAATATTTAAAATGTACCACTTTTATATTTCTTTGGGAATTCCAAAAAAGACTTAACGGGGAGACAGTTTTCCCATAATTAAAAGATAATGGCTGTGAAATTCAACCTCTAAAGTATTTTAAATCTGAACGTCCCTCTGTGAAAACCATAGAGAATCACAAATAACAACAGTTTGATTTTGATCCAGCTGAGCCTGTTCTAATAAGCTCAAACTCCACTACCTTTGACATAAGTCCAAGGCTTCCAATTCACTATTAAATAACTGAATGGCTCTAGCAGTTACTATTCACTTGAGGATGTAACCTTTAAATGAATGCCACTTTTATAAATGCCACTTAAGGGAATCCTTCTAAAATCCACAGTGAGCTGCCACACTGGCCTTCGTGTTAGATTTTCCCAAAGCTTATTTTCTTAGAGGGAAGAGGAAAGTGTTGTCTGACAGCAAAACCAGAGAGATTCCCGGGGTCTTAATCCCATACCCTACTTCCGACAGGATTCAACCTGTAAATTTCCTTTGAGAAAGATTTTCCAGCTCAGAATAACGACTTTACTTATGTGTGCCTTCAGAGGATAAGGTCCCACTGTGACAGGATAGCGTCTTGGGAGATAGAAGGAAGGAGATCCTTGAACGGTTCTCAGCATCATGACTAACTGGCCAGCTTCCTCACTGAACCTAGGTATTATTCATACTGTGCTTTAGGTACAGTTTACGGGCTAAAGGCACAACTCTGACTCTGGAATATTTTGTTCTGATTCCAGGACCTGGATGCTATATGAACAGAAGAAAGAGCCTTTTTATCACTTTAATCTCCTATCGGTCTATTAAAACATCTGCCCTGCTCTTTGTGAAGTGAAATTTAGGCCTCCTTAGAGAAAGCAGGACATAAGAATGCTAAATTGTAAGGGCAATACTCACTGTGGTTATGTGAGGGCTGATGGTATCTTCCAGATGCTTTAGGGAAAGTGGGAGAAATTCTCAGACACTAAAAGCCCTTTTATTGTACTGAGACTAGTTTAGATTATGATAACACAGCAGAAATTTTATGCTCACCATCATCCACTGAGATTATTGGCCTGTTAATCAAACAATATCTGTAATTTGGCCTGTATGCAGCCATTTAAAGGAAGAATATATAGAAAACCCATTAACCTCTGTTTTAAAGGAAACCTTTTATTTGGAATGTGAAACATATTTACTTTTCAAAATACTGTACACTATGTAATTTTCTCTGAAAACTTGGACTCTAAATCAGCTTTAAGAGATGCCCAGAGAAAGAATTCTCTCTAATGGTTTGAGCTGCTCATCTTTATTCCCTGAACTTGTTTTACAATCTTCTAAGAAACCTCCTAATGTATGAAATTTACAAGATACGGAGAGGAAGATCACAGACCCAATCCTAAAAACAAAACCCAATCCTTTCATTAATAAATAATAATTAGTGAATTAAACACATCTTTATTGGGTACCTACCACAAACTCTGCTAAGCATTCAAAATATAGATGTGAATCAAACAAATGCAGTCACAGTTGTTGTGAAGTTTAGAGTTTAATGGGGAAACATGTACAATAACTGTCTATTAGTGTGATATATGGAATTACAGAGACATACAAGGGCTATGAGAAAGTGTGGTAGGCTAGGGGATCTAACCTAGTAAAGGGTGTGGAAAAGTGGCTGTCCCCAAGGGCTTCTCTAATGACTCTTAGTCAGGCCTGAAGTTTGAGTTAGCCAGAAATGTTTTGAGAGGGAGAGCAGGAGAGTAATGCAGGTTGTCACAGGAAACATAGAAAGGGGCTCTGGGATGCTATGGAAGGGATTTAAGGGAGGAGTAGGTTATGGCATTATGACATGATTATATATATTAAAGATCACACAGCAGGGAAAAATACTGAAAGAGAATGAAGGTAGTTAGAAAAAATCATCGAGAAGTCTATTTCAGGAGTCTCAATCAGAGATGCTCAGTGCTTAAGTTAGATGCATAAAATTCCATCGCAAGATATTCTGAACAGTTTGATTTTCCCCTGATATCAAATAAAGCTGGGGGACATTGAGTAGAGGTGAGATAGTAAGGAAACAGAAGAACCAACCTGCAAGTGAAATCATGACCCTCAGAAGTTGGGATCATAGGGGAAAAAAACCCTTGCCTATTTTCCAGCTGCGGCTGAAGCTGGTGTTGTTATTAACTAACAGCCCACTGAAGGAAGAGGAATTTGCATCCTTGACTAAAATTACAACCAACATTTTCCATTAAAGAAAGCTGCATTTATTTTGATTCAAACAAATGTTCATCTTATTTCAGTCTTGTCTTTGATCTGACTCCTTTCAGAACCTTCCTTTCACAACGGGCTTTCAGAATTACAGGAGGCAACATCTGTAATTTAAAACAAAGTGGTCTCATTTGGGCTAGTAATTACATCAGAGTGGATTTCAAAAAGAGGCATAAGCCCAGGATAAATGCTGTGGCGGATGCACCTTCTTTCCCTACTAGGCCATCATACTTGTCCAATGTTGCCTAATGCCGTTCCTAACCTACCTTTAGGTCAAAGCTACAGAGGATCCAAAGTAGTCACAGACATTAAACAAATCCACTAGAATACAAGCTCTGTACAGGCAGGGAGTTTTATCTGTTTGTTTGTTTTTTTCACTGTGTGTCCCAGAACCTAGACACTCAATAAATAGTGATTGGAAGAAATGGGGAAACAAATGTTGACTAAAAATGTTGAGATAACTCCAAGCATTTCATCTTTTATCTAATAACCAGGGAGTATCAAACTATGTACATTCTCCTGACCCTGGTAGTCCATGACGTTTCTTGTTTCAATCTGCTAAATTTGGGTGCTATTTGTTACATGGCAATAGATAATTAAGACAACGACTATTCTCCACCAGTGGTGGAAACTGGTTGGATTCTCATCAATGCCATTTCTGATAACCTTAGTACACAAAAAGACTGTATTTTGCTGCTTCCTTTGTGGTTAGATTTGGAGCAGGTGACCATTCTGACTAACGGAATATGAATATGAATAGAAGGGATATGTCTGACTTCCATGTGAGGCAGGTAAAAGTCTGATTTCCCTTGCCCATGCTCTGTCATCTGTTCACAGGGATGGAAGTAAAGGATGCCAAGCTAGCAGAGCTACTGTGGAAGTAGCCAAGAACTCCAAGTCACTGCTATAAAGCAACAAAGTGTTGGCATATTGAAAGCAATAAATATTATTATTATTATTATTTCTTCAATACCTACATCCCAGATACTTAGAAGTCTTGATATTTACCTTTTTAATCAAGTGAAATTTACAAAACAGCACGAAACGCATAACTGACGTTTCCTCAGTGTGGTCACCTCCGGGCAACCGAAACAGATGACTGTTTCAGACGGGCACGGTCTAGATCAGTGGTTCTCAACAAGGGGTGGTTTTGCCCCTCAGGGGACAAATGGAGACATTTGTATTTTCATAACTAGTGGGGGTGATAGTGGCACCTAGTGGGTAAAGGTCATAATATCCTACAATGCACAGGGTAGCCCCCACAGCAAATCTTTAGCTGGCCCAAACTGTGAGTAGTGGTGAAGGTGAGAGCTCCTAGTTTAGAGCGAGAGCAAGTATGTTCTTCCAGCTCCTGCTGGGCTCAAAATGGTCACATTAATTTATAATGCAAGATATGCTCTCCATTCTGTTAGGGAGCTATGATGCTCCAAAAATAGGAACTTAGAAGTTGCTGCCGCATTTAGTCAATCAAACTGTCTAACGCTATAGCTCTGAGTTCTGAGGTTCTTGACCTTCTAATGTCAACTCTTTCACTGTACCTTTGTTTCTAGCCCATAGTCTATTAGCTGGTGAGCAATGAACTTCTTTGATGTTTAGAGAAACCACTCTCTAGCTCAAGAAACCTGTCTTTCAGGGAAAAAAAGAAAAAACCAAATCAGGTAAAAAACCATACCTAAAATCTCAACAATACAAAGATTAAGAATGCAAGCTCAAAATACATCTAGGGAGTCTAAGTCCACATTGCCCTTCTTCTCCAAAGCCCCAAACTAAATCGTCCATAACCCCAGGTCACAATCCTGTAATTTTACATGGAGTTGAAGGAGTTTCCAAAGTGCTTCACATTAGGTTCCTTCCATGGGCTGGGCCCAAGAAACCTATTCTGGCCTTCTATTTTGGAGTAAGGCTTATATTTCAGAACTAGGCAGTACATCCAGCACCTAGACTCTACCACAGTTATATTGAATCAGAATCTCCAGAAGTGGGGCCTGCACAAAAGGTGAAGAGCTATAGTTCCAGAGAGTGTAACCTTCCTTTATCTGGTCCAGAAAAGAGCCCAGACTACAACAGCTTCTCCTTAGGAAAGGCCAAGGGGCAAGGTATCCCTCAACATTCTATCAGAACTCTTGCATTTTGGTTGTACCTTGGAGACCTCAGAAATTCTGGCGCTTTCCAGGGACCTGAGGTCACATTCCAAGGGGAAAAGCTAAATGCCATGTCTAGAATACTCAGTCATGGCTAATGGGACACTACCATTTCCTCAGTCGCCCAGGTTTGATCCCTGCCATTCAGTTTCATTTCTGCTTCTTTGCCTCTCAGATCTCTCTTTTTTTAAAATATACTTTTTTTTTTTTTGAAAAATATACTTAGATTACATAAATGTTACATAAAAATATAGGGGATTCCCATATGCCCTGCTTCCTACATTTCTCACATTTTCCCACATTAACAACATCCTTCATTAGTGGGGTACATTCGTTACAATTGGTGAAAACATTTTGGAGCATTGCCACTAAGTGTGGATTATAGTTCACATTGTAGTTTACACTCTCTCCCACACAATTTTGTAGGTTATGACAACATATGTAATGGCCTGTATCTGTCATTGCAATGTCATTCAGGACAATTCCCAAGTCCCTAAAATGCCCCCATATTACAACTGTTTTTTCCTCTCCCTGACCTCAGAACCTCCAGTGGCCACTCTCTCCACATCAATGATATAATTTTTTTCCATTGCTAGAATCACAATAAATCTATAGAATAACAGTACTACTTTAGTCCATAGTTCATTCCCGAAACCTGAGGATTCTGGGATGGTGATGCCTACTCTACCTCTAACTGAAGCAGGGGCTTGGATCCCATGGGGCAGATGGATGGGACTATCTTGCTTGCAGTTGTAGACTCTCTCTGTTCCTTGGGATTGTTGTTGTCCATCATCATCTCCTTGTTAGTTGTCCTGGGTGAGTCCAATGAACCGGAGAGTAGGTGTTGCAACTCTGTTGAGATTCAGGGCCCAGCTGAACGTATATCTAATAGGTCAACACTTGCATTTATATACCACTTTATATTTTCTGAGGTATTTTCATTTATATTGAGTAAACTGATTCTCATAACACCCCTTGGAAATAAACAGGGGGCTGTAGTCGGCAGAATAATGGTTCCCCAAAGAGATCCAATCCCTGGAAACTAAATATGTTACGCAGCCTGGCAGAGGAGAATGAAAGGAGCTGATGGTTACTAATCGGCTGATATTAAAATAGGGAGATGATGTTGGATTATCCAGGTCAGCCTAATGTCATCACCAGAGTCCTTAAATGTGGAGGAGGAAGGTGGAAGAAGAGGTCAGAGTGCTGCCACGTGAGGAAACTCTGAGCCCTTGCTGCTGGAGTCTAAGATGGAGGAAGAGGGCCAGGAGCCCAGGAGCTGGGAGCTGGAAAGGGCAAGGACTCAGTTCTCCCCTACAGCCTCCAGAAAGGAGCACAGTCCTGTCCACAGCTTGCCTTTAACCCAGTGAGACCCGTTTCCTTCTTCTGATATCCTGAACTGTAAGATAATAAATTTGCGCTGTTTTAAAGTCACTAGGTTTGTGATAATTTGTTACAGCGACTGTAGAAAATTAATACAGGGGCATTTTTTTTTCCATTTTATAAACATGAAGAAATTAAAGCTCTGAGAAGTGAAATGGTTTGCCCACGGCTAGCCAACTTATGAGTGGGGAGCCAGGGTTTCAACTCAGGTGTTTTGAGCCCAACATTCTTGGTTTTGCTGAATTAAACTAAATGCATTCATAGTCTTAGTACACGAAAAGAGTTTCTAATTCAACAAGGGAAGGATGAATATCTTATTTTAAAAGGGGGAAAAGACAAAAGAAAAACTCACACATAGTAAAAGTCATCAAATATATGACAAAATCAACAATTAAATTAATGTACACTATAACATCTATGAGCTCCAATTTCTACCTAGAAAACTGGCAAAGATTTTCAAGTTTTCATACACAATGTTGGCAAGAATAGAGAACTGCCATGCTCAGTCATGGGAATGTCATGGGAATGTCAACTTGTTCAATATCTATGGAAGGCAGTTTGAGACAATGTATCAAAAGACTTAAAACAACGTTCATACTATTTGCACAATTAATTCTACAACTGAGAACTTAACCTAAAGAAACAATCAGAAATTGCACTCCAAGATCCATGTTTAAAGATGTCCAATGCAGTTATTTATAATACAAAATCAGGAAAAAATGTACATTTTAAATATAAGGACTTTGTAAAATGGTGTACATCCTTAGGAGGGAATATTACACAGACACTCGAAAGTGTATTCCCAAAAATCATTTTAAAATTTGGAAAAATTCCCACAAAATAATTTTTTTAAGTTACAAAATCTTTTTATCCATTCCATGGTGTGCTTGTCTATGTGTAAATAAATAAGAGTAAGTATACCAAGATGCCTCAGAGGTTATATTTTCTTCATGTCTATACTACACTTAGTTAGATTTCCTACAATTGATATGCGTACTTTTGTAATCTCAGAATTTTTAAAAGCTACATAAAATTAAATGGCAAATACACTGTAAAAATATTTGTAATGCATGTAACAAAGGATTGACAACCTTAAGATATAATGAACTTAGATAGCTGGATAAGAATACATTAAACCCTCTTTACAACCATGGGCAAAGAACATGGCAATGTAGTTCATAAAAAATAGAAATGGCTAATTAAGCAAATGAAAATGACTCAATCTCACTAGTAAATAGGTACAAATTTTAAAAATAAGATTTTGTTAACAAATATGCAAGTTTCCAAGATTATGATAATGGTCAATGTTATTACTGCAAATAAGATTGTAAATTGATGCAGTCTTTCTGAAAAGAAAATTGGCCTAAAATAAAGGCTCAGCCACTTTCATCTAAGTCTCTATTGTGCACGCAAATTTTGTGTACAAGTGTGTGCAGTTAAGTATAACTTATAGTCAAGAAAGTTTGCAAATCACTTAATTGCCAAATAATAAGGATATAGCTTCGTCTGTGTAATGGACTATCAAACATTAAAATGATCTTGAAGAAAATTTAGTGACATGAGAAAATGCTCAATATATAATGCTAAGTGAAGGGATTGAAAATAAAAAATTTTATCAATCAGGGTTCAGCCAAAGAAGTAGAACCCACAGCAGGTATGTGTGTGTGTGTGTGTGTGTGTGTGTGTGTGTGTGTATACATATATATATATGAGATTGGGCTGGCTAAGTAAGTCCATAAAACAGGAAGGGAAGATCACTAGCAGACTGGAACCCACAGGCATGGGCCAAAGCTGTTGTTTATGGTAGGGGGGTAGGGGTGGGATTGGGGGAAGGAGAGGTGGTTCTTACTCCTCTCTCTCTCTCTCTCTCTTCCTTTCTCTTGCCCTCTCTCCCTCCTTTTAAGGCTTTCCAAATGATTAAGTCAGGCCCACCTAGATAATCCAGTACAATCTCCCTTAGTTCAAATTAATTAGGGACTTTAATTATATCTGCAAACTCCCTTCACAGCAACACAGCTTGATTGAATAACTGGAGAATGTAGCCTAGCTAAATTGACACGTCAAAAGAGCCAGCACAAATATAAAATATGACCCCTGTTTTGTAAAAGTAAACATAAAAATAAAAACAAACATGGAAAAGTAGGCCAAGGAGAAATACCTGAAAATAGCAAAAACTCATCTCTGTGTAGTAAGATTATGGACTACTTTATTGTTTCTCGTATTATTCTGTATTTCTCAAAAGTTTTAAATATATGCACAGAATATTTCTATTTCAGTCAGAAAAATATGGGATTTTTTTCAGGGGAACATTTGAAACAATACTCAAGAAAAAATCAAATACAAGAATAAATCATTACTTATTTAATGAATCGATTCCTCTTAACATAAAAGGAGCTATCAGCTAAATAAAAGCATTAAGTTTAAAAATCATTGCTTGCTCAAACAAAATCTTATTTACTTCTTTTTGTGTAAACTTGGTAATGAACAAAGAATCTCAAAAGTTGGTAAGCCTGCCCTGACTCAGGGCAGGTCAAACCGTAGATTCCCAGCTGGCGCTCATGAAAAGGGCCTTGGATGGGTTGGGCTAGGACTCCGTGTGTTTCCCCTGGAAGAAGATGTCTCCTGCATGGCTAATCTCCTACTGCCTCAGGGAACAGGAAAGTTTCCAGGAGATTTGGGCTTCAGTTCCTTAACTACTGATATTCCAACAAATTTAGTTTAGTAAACTGAAATTATCCTGAATGTCTTTAGTGTAATGAATTAGAGGAAAACAGATTTTTCTCTAGCATAAACAAAATATATTTTCTCAGAACATAATTTACTGTCTTACATACCAACTTCAGTTCCTCAGTGATTTTACAATACAAAAAGTCAGAGCTCCAAGAGATTTTAGACCACCTCCTTCTTTTGACAGAAGTGGAAACTGAGGGCGTGAGAGAAGAGTGACATGCTCAAGGTCACCTTATTGATCAATTGATAGGGACAAAGGCAGGACTGCCATCCAGATGGCTGTTTTTCCCCAGTTCTGTGTGATTGCCACTGCTACCCAGCCTTCTTATTTATGACTTGTGTGGCTCAGAAAAATCATTAGTCTCCATGGAAGTATAATAGAAACGAGAAAAAATACTGCTGAACTTAATTTTTAAAATTTCATTTATTTAATTGTATTCATTAAGTTTACCTCTTGCATTCAAATCTGCACTGTTAAACACTGTAGCCACCAGCTACATATGGCTAATGAGTATTTCAAATGTGTCTAGTATGACTGAAGAACTAAATTAATGTAATTTAATTTTAATTTAGTTTTAAAAACCAATACTTCCTCAGTTATTAAAAAAACTTTTAAGTAAGTTTGGAGCAGCTTGGTTATGTGAATCTACTTTTCCAACTGTAAATTTTATGAAATCTAAATAAAGATTTCCTGATGAAAATTGATACTTATTGTGAGTTTAAAATACTCAATGGGTTCTCAAAGACTTAGTAAGGAAAAAAGAATATGAAATAT
>PVKH010005596.1:0-21700 GCA_004027955.1 Chaetophractus vellerosus | reverse complement strand
AGCCGCCGTGGGCAAGGCAAAAAGCCACCACGGGCAGGGCGGAGCCCCCACGGGCATGGCAAGGTCACCCGTGAAAAGCGGAGCTGCTGCCCGCGAAAGCAGAAGCCGGCAGCCCGCAAAAACATGGAGGACTGCTGCCCGCAAAACATGGAGCGGAGCCGCCCGTGGGAACGGAACGGAGCCACCCTCGAACGGAATGAGCCACCTCCGTGGAGGGCCGACTCGGCACGTCGCCGCGGGGACGGGGGGAGACAAGAAGCAGACATAGAAAAACACAGAATGGACACACAGCAGGAGCAAGCAGAAAGGGGGGGGGGGATATGTAATAAATAATAAATAAATCTTTAAAAAAAAAAAAAAAGATTTGATTAGGCAGGTAAGCATTCATTCATTCATCCCATAGAATTTATCAAGTGCCTTTTATAGCCCTCAATTGTATTAGGGAATGTAATAGTAAACTAAAAGGAACTTTCTTATAGAAATGACAACTGCAGGGAACCGGCTGTGGCTCAATAGGTTGGGCTCCTGTTTACCACATAGGAGGCTCCAAGTTTGGTTCCCAGAGCCTCCTGGTGAAGGCAGGCCGCCACGCGGTGAGCTGACTCAGCGGGATAACCCGGCAGGGGGAGACAAGCAGACACAGAAAAGCGCAGAGCAGATGAACACAGCAAGCACAAGCAGCAGCGGGGGTGGGGGGGGATATATAAATAAATAAAAAAGAAATGACAACTGCACTGTATGGAGTACACATTATCTGTCAAAATGAAGGGGAAGTAGTAGTGTGGTGAGAGGAGAGTGTTTCAGGAAGGAGCAGTAGATGCAAAGAGTCTGTTAAGTGGTAGGGAACTGCAAGAAGGGCAATGTAGCTACTCTGTCTGTGAAAGGTGTTGTGTTAGGTCCTTACATTTTTTTATCTTTAAGGATTTAGCGCTTTATCCTAGAGCAGTGGAAAGCCAGCCACTAAAAGATTTTAGTGGAGGTGGTTACAAGAATTGCTTTTTATTTTTAAAAAACACAAAAAGAACAAATTGGAAAGGGTCAATAGTAGATATGAGAGATATTGGTATCTATTTTGCCAGTAATAGGAATGAAGAGTTACAGTTAATTCTGTTGATATTTAAGAGACAGGAATAGATTAGGGAAAAGATTGGCTTTGAAAGGGAATAGGAACAGGGCAATAACAGGATATGGAATTAAAAGAGGATTTGTTTACATTTTTATTCTGGTAACATGTATACAACCTAGAATTCCCCACTCTAAACCACTTTCATGTGTACAATTCAGTGATATTAATTATATTCACAATATTGTGCTACCATCACCACCATCCATTACGAAAACCTTTTTATCTCCCTAACAGAAACTCTACCCATTAACCGGTAACTCCTTATTCCCCTCTCTCCCCCAAACCTCTACTTTCTGTCTCTCTAAATTTGCTTATTCTAGGTATTTCATATAAGTGAAATCATACAATGGAAAGGATCTAATGAGAATAAGAGAGTAGCAAGTCTGTCTATGTAAGGTTCCTGAGAAGGTGGAAGCATGTGGAATCTGAATCATAGGTGGTAGGATTGGCCTTCATGAAAGAAGACAAAAATCCTCTTAAATTTTTAAAAATTAAATAATACATTCATGTGGCTCAAGTTTTTAAGAATACAGATGAAACATCTTCTGTCCTCCAGCTACTTCGCTTCATATCTTATAGTCAACTCATGTTAATGTTTCTGTGAATCCTTCAAGAGATTTTATGCACATGGAAGCAAATACATAGTCAACCCCTCCCCCACTTTATACAAAAAGTAGTCTGCACCTTGGTTTTTTCACTTACTAGGTTTTGAAAATGTCTCCCTATCAGTATATAAAAAGGCTTCTTCATTCTTTTCTAGGGCTGAATAATGTTCATTGCATTCAGTAATACTATTCAATAGCTTATTTGATGAGCATTTAGGTTATTATCATTCTTTTGACAGTTCCTGTATTTTAACAAGATGCAAAGAGTAAGGAGAAATGGGTGCACATATAGACAGGTTTGTGTATTTGACTCTAGGAAGTTAAGGGACCCAAAGGTACAGTAAGGTGGTCCGTGGTTGGGCCAGAAGATGGAAATTGAATATTTAGGTTAAAAAGTTGATATATGCAACTTGGTCTTATGAGCAGGAGCTACACCTCACCTGGGGAAATCTGGCCAGGGAAGTTAATTGAATGAAGGTAAGGAGCTGCTGGACAAAGGTGGAAACTTTTTGCAGGGAAAGTTCCTACAACTGCATGTTTTTGTTAGTCAAAAGTTACTGCTATTAAAAGGTACCTGCTTGAGCCACATCCACTTCCCTCTAATATTATTTTGAGAGCAGCAAGTAGGGTTGATACTATCAGATAAGCAGTGTTAGGCTTCAACAATGCAACTTGGACAAGATAAGGTATATGAATTAGAGGAAATTAACTTTGTTTCTGTATTATACTACAAAATACAAAGGGCAGATAGATATATCATTAATGAATTTTGAAATCTCTTTACACTGGAGAAGGCAAAAGAAGGTAGGAAAAGAAAATTGAGATGACAGACCAGAGGCTATTATTAATGTCGGGACCAAGGTTCAAGGGAGTACATAAATTGCCTAAAATTGCACACAAAATTCTGTGCATCTTCCTTAAGAAGGGATTTTTTATTTTTAGCTTCTCAAGAATCATTAGCTAGCAAAAGGATTAAGAAACACTAATCTGAACTTAGAAGGTTGCCACAGAAATAGAAAAATGATTTGAAGGAATATAAGGAAAAATCCACAGGATTTGGAACTGATTAAACTCAGAGGATAAGCGAAGTCGAGGATGTCACCTGGATTTTGATACTTGAACAAGCACAGATCCCTCAAGAAGCTCTCTCTCCAACAACTCTACCAAAAGTAGTATCTGTCATCCCTATAACTTTGTAGTATTTCCTGTATGTATCTTATACTTGGCCCCCAGTACCTAACAGTGTCAGTTACATCATAGGCCCACTATAGTAGCTAAATAAATTGTAAACTTGACAGTGCCATTAAGACATTTCACAAACAAATTTATAATTTAGGTATAACTGACTTTTCTGCTTCAGATTAAAGTTACAGGTTCTATAAAAGAAATCTAAAATCCTCTAGAAATTAGGGAATAATGTCTCCTTATAGAATTTCTGAACGCCAAACAGTCTTGCCCTGGAGAGAGCTCCTTGCTCTCCAGAAGGGCTAGGTCCAATTTAACCTTGAATGGAGGGTTCAGTTTGAAAGTACCAAAAGTAGTCCTGATTCCTCTCTATTAAAAGGTACCTTTTGGGGGCCGGCTCGATAGCCCAGTGGATAGGGTGCCGGCATACCACATGGGAGGCCCCGGGTTCGATTCCCGGGGACCTCTCCTAGCGGGCAGACCGCCTTGAGAATGGCAAACCGCCATGGGCGGGCCGGAGCCGCCACGGGCAGGGCAGGTCGCCCGCGGATGGAGCACAGCCAGCCACCCGCGAACTGAAAGCCGGCCGTGAACCGTCGCAGAGACTGCCCACAAGTGAGGAAAGCCGCGCCTGCGCAGTGACCACTCTCAGTGCGTCGCCGCAGCGGGGGGAAGGGGAGATATGTAATAAAATAAATAAATCTTTAAAAAAAAAAAAGGTACCTTTTGGGGAGTGGGTGTGGCTCAAGCAGTTGAGCTCCTGCCTCCCACACGGAAGGTCCTGGGTTCAGTTCCCGGGGCCTCCTGAAAAAGCAAACTTGAACAACTAGCAAAACAAATGAAAAAACCAACTCAGGTAAGCCGATGTGGTTCAGTGGTTGAGCACCATATTCCCACATATGAGGTCGCAGGTTCAATCCCTGGCCCCTGGTACCTCAAAAAAAAAAAAAAAAAATTAGAGAATATTAGAGGGGAATGGCTGTAGCTCCGTGGTTGAACGCCTACTTCCCATATACAATGTCCTGGGTTTGATCCCTGCCATCACCTTAAAAAAAACAAAAAGAATATTTGACTAATTCATTACTTATATTTCAAAAATGGACTTAGACTTAGCTGTAAAAGTCATGTTCTCAGCAGCATTAAATATGTATTGTGACTCATCTCATTTTTTTCTATTCAGCTTTTTATAAATTGGGTTTTCTGACAGTTACTTGTACTTTTAAAATTAGCCATTCACTCTGTGACACTGACTTGGTAAAGGTTACTTTCCTTTTTATTATAAAAGTAATAATTGCAAATTAAATATAATTATATATAAGTAAAGAAAAAATGTAATTCATATTTTCAATATTCTAATGCACCCAGAGTTAACATGTATTTCTTTATGGTCTTTTTCTGAAAGCAAGTGATTTTTAATATATATGTAATAGTACTCTGTAATTGTATATCCTTTTTATTTAATAAAGTTCACTTTATAAGCATTTCCTCATGTTGCATATTCTTTAGAGTTATAATTTTTTAAAAGTCATTAAATATTCCATTAAGTCTATATATTATTTTTCTTCTATACATTTATTTGCACCCCACCCCACTCCCCAAATAAAAAGCACTGTAGTGAACATCTTGTGAATTAAGGCTTTTCCATTTCCATTTCCATTTTTTGATTAGTAGAGCAAGATAAATTTCTTGATTCCTGGTAGTGGTAATGATGGTAGTAGAAGTAGATGGTGGAGTGTGTTTCTTATCTAAAAATTATGCCACGGAATGTTTTATGAGAAGTTAGCACGCTGACTTGTATATAACTGACTGATAGACAGATATTCTTGCTTAGAGCAACTTTACATTTGTGTTCTCATATTAATAACTTTTAGATTGTGACATGGAAAAAATCTTTAGTAATCTTAACTTTTGTTTCACTTTCACCTGTTTTACTGAGATCAGATTAGGAAGTTTTGTGGGTTTTTGTTGTTGCTTTTGAGGTGCATTACCAAAAGGACTTAAGCATTCTGTATTCCATAATCTGATAGTTTTCATTTCTCTTACTAGCTAAAACAGTTCTCTTATGATGACTGTGGAATGGAGCTTGGGGGAAAATCTTACAGCAAGCTTATACCTGATTTTCCACTTCCACAACTGAAGGTACCAACACTTGGAACAATCTGAGTAGCCTAGGAGACAAATACCAGCATCACACTGTTTAGTAGTCTCAGTGTTGAGATTCTCAGTATCTATGTCTTAAAGGGATTATCAAAAGACAACCATGATGTTTCTCATTTCCTATGCTAGGGTGTTACAGGAAATAACACAAACAATTAGAAGTCAAGTAAGTATTAGGGATGTAGCACTGAATGAATAGTACACTAGAAAAAAGGAACCACCAGGGTAGATTATGACTGATCTGACTAGAGAGTGTGGAAAACCTCTGCTAGGTCAGGCTATCTTTAGGTTTCCTCAAAAGACACAGGTTCCTTCAGATAAGCAGTTGTCTAAGATCTTTGTTCCTTTCACCTCCACCCCAAAATGTTTCACTAAGCTTCTAGGGAAGAACTCATTAAAATGTGGGCCTTTTCAAGACAATTCAGTGGGCAAAGAATAGTCTTTTCAATATGTGGCACTAGGATAACTGGATGATAGCTACACACATACACAAAAATTAACTCAAAAATCGTTCCTAGACCTAAATGTAAGAGCTTAAAACTCTTAGAAGAAAGTATAGGAGTATGTCTTCATGACTTTGGGTTAGTTAAAACCCTCTTAGATATGACGCCAAAAGCACACGTAACAAAAGAAAAAAATAGAAATACTGAGCATGATCAGAATTAAAAACTATCTTAAAGGACACCATCAAGAAAATGAAAAGACCACACACAGAATGGGAAAAAAATATTTGCAAATCATATACCTGAAAAGGTATCCAGGTATCCCGAATTTATTATGTAAAGAATTCTTATAATTCAATAAGAAAAGCAATCCAAATTTTAAAAAGGGTGAAGGATCTAAATAGACATTTCTCCAATCATTAGTGCTTAGAAAATGCAAATCAAAACCACAATGAGATGCTACTTCACATCTTCAAGGATGTCTGTAATCAAAAAGATTAGTTTGGGCAAGGATGTAGATAATTGGAACCCTCATACACTGCTGGAGAATACAAAATGGTGCAGGCACTTTGGAGACAGCCTGGCTGTTCTTCATAGTGTTACTATATGACCCAGCATTTCCATTCCTACGTATATGTGTGTGTGTGTGTGTGTGTGTGTGTGTGTGTGTATGTGTATTCCCAAGAAAAATGAAAACATACACCTACCCACAAACTTGTTCATAAAAGCAATATAAGTGGAAATATCCCAAATGTCTATCTGATGAATGGATAAAGTGGATATATCCATACAATGGGACATTATTCGCTAGTAAAAGGCAATGAAGTTCTGATGCATGCTGCAATTTGGATGAGCTTTTAAAACATTGTGCTAAATAAAAGAAGGTAGTCACAAGACCATATAATGTATGATTCTATTTATATGAAAGGTTCAGAATAGGCAAATCTATTGAGTCATGAAGTAGATTAGTGGTTCCCTAGGGCAGAGTGGGTTCTGGGGAAATGGAGAGTGACTGCTAATGGGTACAGGGTTTCATTTTGGGGTGATAAAATGTTCTAAAATTGATGGTGGTGATGGTTGTACAACTCTGAATATACTAAAAACCATTGAATTGCATACTTTAAATGGGTGAATTGTTTGTGAATTATATTTCAATTATAGTTTTTTAAAAAAGAAACTTTTTACTTTATAATATTATATAAAAATACATCTCAATGCTAAGATGTATTTTTTAAACTTTTTTTTTTTTAATCAGAATGTATATTTTAATCAAGGTATATTCTTAAGGGAGTCTCTCCATCCCATTTTTCCTCAAAAACTGTTAGAATCCAAGAAATACACCTCCTAAGGAGTTATTTTGCATTTTTATACCTTAAGTTCAGCAAGCTCTGGAGGAAATTATTTTTTATTGGTAATGTTAGACCTGGCCTTTAAGAAAAAAAAAAAAAGTCCTTTAAAAAAGAGAGACTGGGGCATCTGTTAGAAAACTTAGTACAGTAAATGCAATACCAGATTTCCTGAGCCCTTGGTTACAATAGACATATTCTTTTTGGTATTAATAACTTTTTTTTTAAGATTTATTTTTTTATTTATTACATATCCCCCCCCCTTTCTGCTTGTTCTTGCTGTGTTTACTCTTGCGTTCTTCGTGTCTACTTGCTCCCCCACTCCCCCCCGCCGTGCGGCAACCTGCCTAGTCAGCTCACCGCGCGGTACGAGTTTGCCCTGCCCGCGGCGGCTTTTTTTGCCCTACCTGCAGCGGCTCTTTTTGCCCTGCCCGTGGCAGCTCTTTTTGCTCTGCCTGCGGTGGCTTTACCCTGCCTGCAGCGGCTTGCCTTCTCAAGGCGGTCTGCCCGCTCGAGGAGGCCCCAGGAACTGAACCCGGGGCCTCCTGTGTGGTAAACTGGCGCCCTACCAACTGGGCTACAGCCGGCCCCCTAACTTTTTTTTAAGCACTTATTTTTCATCCCCAAAATCTACCTATTTTCTGACTCTGGTTGGTTTTGCAAGGAATCGTATGCTATTACTCTTAGCTTTCAAACAGGAGACTTATATTTGCATCTTCCATTTGAGAATTGAAGAAAAAATTATTGAAATGGACATTCTTATTTTAGCTGATAAAATTCAAAGATAGGATGCCAAAATGGGAAAAAATTCTTGGATTATTTGACTGTAACAATGAAATGTTTTTAACAATAACTCATATACTAGATCCAAACTAAATCAGAAATATGTCTTGGCCTTCATCAGGCATCTGTCCCACTGGTAAACAATTTGTCATTAAGTCAGTGTCATTTCCCCTTTGGAAACTAGTTTGCTTGGTGGGAAGGAAAAGGTAGTCCAATTTCAGTCTGGGTGGGAAGAAAGTGGCAGTGGTGCTTAGGGGACTATTGTTTTAGACAAAATTAGCTTAGATTAAAGAAAGTTTATTTTAATGATAACGCAGGTATGTTCTCTAACATGGATTGGAATCAGAAAACTGTCAAGGAACCAAAGCAGCCACTCTCTTCTCTTAGCGGTAGGCCTCATGTTTTTTTTGTTTTGTTTTGTTTTGTTTTTTTAATATTTTATTTTATTTATTTATTTATTTATTATTATAGATCCCCCCCTTTCTGCTTGTTCTTGCTGTGTTCATTTTTGCATTCTTCTGTGTCTGCTTGTCTCCCCCCCATTGTGGCGACCCGCCGAGTCAGCTCACAGGCAGCCTGTCCTGCCTCTGGCGGCTTTGCCCTGCCATAGCGGCCCACCTTCTCAAGGTGGTCTGCCCGCTCAAGGAGGCCCCGGGAACCGAACCCGGGGCCTCCCATATGGTAAACCGGCACCCTACCAATTGAGCCACAGCCAGCCCCCAGGCCTCATGGTTTTTATTTGTGCGCTCACCCGGTCTGCTTCGCTCTGCATTTCTGTTCTAATTTTGTCTTCAACCAGCCAACTTCCTCATAACCTCAATTTACACATGCCTCTTATTGGTTGATCTATAACCGTTCGGGTCAGTTGGTTCAATTTCCAAATCCTAATTCCTGAGGGAAGAATCTGATTGGCTTCGTCCCTCTTCATCATCCAGGAGGAATAAGTCATCAAATGTGGGTCCCCAGAAGATATATGTCTGTCCCAGAAATTGCCAGGTCATGGACAACTTAGGGATAGTAGGAACAGTGGTGAGGTAGTTATCTTCTTTGTTTACTTCTTTGCTCTGTATTCCTCTACTAAAGTGACTTAAGCTTCATGAAAGCTGAGACCATATCTGTCTTGGTCACCACTGTATCCCCTATGCTTAAGGGGTTTGGAATGTGATTGGGTTTTCAATAAAGACTGTAATTGATGCTTAGGCTCAAAATCTGAGCTTGATTTTAGCTGCCTTGAAGGCTTAAAAGGATGAATAAACTTATCTCATGGCTTGCTCATGCTGAGTGCCTACAGTGATAATGTCTACCCAACCCATACCCCAAATAAAATACTGTATATAACCCTGTATAATAAATGCTCAGTGAATATTTATTAATGAATGAAAGAAGCCAACCTTTTCATTTCTTAAAAAAAACAGGGGCCGGCTCGATAGCCCAGTGGATAGGGCGCCGGCATACCACATGGGAGGCCCCAGGTTCGGTTCCCGGGGACCTCTCCTAGCGGGCAGACCGCCTTGAGAATGGCAAGCCGCCATGGGCGGGCCAGAGCCGCCGTGGGCAGGGCAAAAAGCTGCCAACGGACAGGGCAAAAGCTGCCACGGGCAGGGCAGGTCGGCTGCAAATGGAGCACAGCCAGCCACCTGCGAACTGAAAGCCGGCCGTGAATGGACGCAGAAGCCGCCCACAAGCGGGGAAAGCCACGCCTGCACAGTGACCACTCTCGGCGCGTCGCCGCAGCAGGGGGGACGGGGAGATATGTAATAAAATAAATAAATCTTTAAAAACAAACAAACAAACAAATGCCCAACCCTCTTCCCTGAAAGCATTGCTCTTTTTCCATACAAGCCACTCTATCTAATTTGCATACTTTCTTATTAAATATAACATCCTATTTCTCAGTAGTATAGATGTGATGCTGACCCTTTTTTTCCCTCTGTGTGTATAATTTTTATCCTTTATGGCTACAAGAACTAAATGCTAATTTTTTCTTAGTCAGGATTCAGGAACATCAGAGCCAGAATATATATTCAGACCATCCATTTAAAAAAGAATCCCATTTTGTGGGCTTTAGTTTCAGTCTAGCAAAATCCAGAGAAAACATTCCCAGCAATTTCGACGTAGGAAATGTAACTGGGGTGGGGTTGTTGCCAGCAGCAGTTTGTAAGGCTATAAGGAGAAAGATCAGAAGAACTGGCTCTTACTTTTTACTGGAGAAAAGGATACAGCTTTTGGTGAAAAGCTGCATTCTTTAGCAGTGACTTTATTTTTCCTTCACCACAAACCAGACTTGTACTATTTTCCAAGCCACAGTACATTATGTAGGCACTTCCCTACTGCATTGTCTTAGTTTCTGAAATTGTATCACATTCCCTAAATTGGGTCCAACTGTTAATGCAGTGCCTTTCAGAGGGACATGTTTTACCCTTTCTGTTTCTGTCATTTTCGTTTGTAAACTCCCTACAGTTAGGACCCAAGATTAATTTAAATATATATTTGTATATTTGTCACAACATTTTCAACATTTTATAGATACTTCATTATATATGAATTAACAACTGGAATGCTTCAGAAATTTTTCTCATCAAAGTCAGAACCTTGCTTTGTGTGTTGTGTGTCTCTCTGTCTTTTCCCTTTGCTCTGTCTCAGCATATTTTGTAATCCTTTTTGTTCCCTTCCTATTCTATCCCCTTCCATGATGCTGCTTTTTCCCTAATGTACATTTTAATTTAATACTATTCCTTTTATTTTAAAGCAAATGATTTTTTCCTTGGATTCACTTGTTTTTTGCCTGAAGATGTATGTGGAAAATTGAAGAGCATTAAAGAGAAAAAAAAAGTTAATAATTTACTATTTAAAATGTATTTGCTTCTCTGGTTGTGAATTCCCCTTTCTTAATTTAACTCACAGGGCAAGTATGTGTATATCTCCTATCAACCCTGAGGAAATGGAAGTTAGGTTACAAATAGGTAGTTGTTTGGCAAGACTCTAAATACATTATTTTTAAGTGGAATTACAGTTTTTTTCTGGGTTTGATTTGTCAGTGCCAATATTCCATTACACATTTAAGGTTTTTGTTCGTTTGTTTTGTTTTAAGTGATAATAAACTTTGTAAATGTAAGACCCTTAATATAACTTTCAAGCAGACAGGCAAAGTGAATAGAGCAGTGCACCTAGAATTAACACTTTATCCAGAATGAGTCCAAACTCTATAACCTTAGGAGACTTCTTTTCTTTACAGTGGAGTAAATTTCATCCCTTCTTCAACCAATCTTCAGTAGTAGAATTAGAATTTAAAATATGAATAGTACTAATGGTATACACATAATGCTGTTCAACTTCTGCTGTACTTCCCCTTTTCTGGTAAATGAGATGGTTGAAATTATATAAAGAACTATAAAAGCAAGAAGGTACCACAGTAGTTGATGGTGTATTACAGGTGCTTTAAGATGAGGCTGGGTCTTAAAGGATAATTTTTGAAGATTGCTAGGTAAGCAAGTTGAGGAAGGAGATACACAAAGACACAGAGATGGAAAACATGGTGTTTTAGGAAATGGTCCATTGTTTATTTTATTTATTTATTTATTTTTTAAGATTTATTTATTTTTATTACATATCTCCCCTTCCCCCCGCTGCAGCGACGCCGAGAGTGGTCACTGCGCAGGCGCGGCTTTCCCCGCTTGTGGGCGGTCTCTGCATCCGTTCACGGCCGGCTTTCAGTTTGCGGGTGGCTGGCTGCGCTCCATCCGCGGGCAACCTGCCCTGCCCATGGCGGTTCTTGCCATGTCCGTGGCAGCTTCTTGCCCTGCCCACGGCGGCTCCGGCCCGCCCATGGCGGCTTTCCATTCTCAAGGTGGTCTGCCCGCTAGGAGAGGTCCCCAGGAATCGAACCCAGGGCCTCCCATGTGGTATGCCAGCGCCCTATCCACTGGGCTATCGAGCCGGCCCCCATTGTTTATGTCATTAGATTAGTAAGGTAGGAAGGGTTGATGTGAAGCAGAAATGGGGAGAATGAGGCCAGAAAGACAGGGGCCAGATCATAAAAGATATATTACATACTTTGCTCTATGTGATGCCAAACCACTAAGAATGGTTATCATTAATGTTGCATCTTAGAAAGCAGGTATAGTGATAGAGAACAAATTTACCTGATACAGTTTTCCCAATCAAAGGATATTGAAATAATCCATGTGAGAGATGATGAGATAGGTGACTTGGGCAGCAGCAGTGGGAATGGAAGGGAAGAGATGAATTTGAAAGATATTTAGGAGGTAGAGTTTACAGGACTTGGACACTTTGCGTGGATGATGAGGATGGCAGGGGTGGTCAGAGGAATCAGGAGGGACAAATAAGATGTCAGTGACTAGTGATATTATAGCATAGCCCAGGTATTGAGCCCCTATTGTGGTGGGAGTTTCACCTAATATTATCTTAGTTATTCCTTAAAATATTCACAGGTTCAGTGACATTAAGTAGTTTGCCTAAGGTTGCACATGGGATAAGTGCTAGAAGTGAAATTCCAATCCATGACATTCTGATTCCAAAGCCTATGTTCTTTTCACTGTACTTTTCTGGCATTAATCTAGATAGGGAGTATAAGAATTCTGAATTTAAGAAAGACTGTAGGGCCCGGCTAGATAGCTCAGTGGATAAAGAGCTCGCTGGGGGACCACATGGGAGGCCCTGGGTTCGGTTCCCGGGGACCTCTCCTGGCGGGCGGACCGCCTTGAGGGTGGCAAGCCGCCGTGGGCGGGCCGGAGCCGCCGTGGGCAGGGCAAGAAGCTGCCACGGACGGGCGAAGGCCGCCACGGGCAGGGCAGGTCGCCTGCAAATCGAGCACAGCCAGCCACCCGCGAACTGGAGCCAGCCGTGATGCAAGCAGAGGCCGCCCACAGGCGGGGAGAGCCGCGCCTGCGCAGTGACCAAGTCTCGGCGCGTCGCCGCAGCGGGGGGGAAGGGGAGATGTGTAATAAAATAAATAAATCTTTTAAAAAAAAAAAAGAAAGACTGTAGAAGTAGAAATGGACATGTTGAAGTTTCGGTGGGATAGGTAGGTAGACAATTGAAAGAGGCAGTGCACCAGATATTAATCACTTGGTGAAGAAATGTTGGTTGTAATTTTCAAATTTTCCTTTTTAGTTTTATTGTGGCTTAATCACTAGCAGTTTTTTCATAGGATGTTTACAAAGTTCTGATATATATATATGACATGGATTAGAGATACATAAGTGCTTTGATTTGGATCATTCAGCTGTCCAGTAATGTTTGAGTCCCAACTGTGTGCCAAATACATACTGAGTAGATAGTGTACATTGGTAAGCAAAACAGATACAGTTCCTGCCCTCATCAAGCTTATAGTCTAGTGGGGAGAAAAAAACATTAGTCAAATAATCACACTTAATTAAAAACTGTGGTAAGACCTTTGAATCACATTTTAAGCCCTAGCACTAAATAATACCTTTTGAATTGTATTCATAGACATAGAGGTAGAAGTGAGGGCAGCCAATTGAAATACAGACTATTCTTGCTGTGATGTGTATTCAAGGATCTCTCGATTCAGGAGTGGCCGATTCCCAAGTTCTTTTGGCTTTTTTTTATGCTGATGTGCTATACTTTAATCAGACACTGCCCCTAGAAGGCTAGCATTTTCATTAAGTACATTGGTGATTTAGATACTCATAAACTGATTTATCTCTTAGTATTCCTTCCTTTAAGTAAACTGTCCTTGTACACTGAAATGATTAAATTTGCATGCATTATTTTCCACAGGTCTTCAAAACCACATCTATTATAGGTTCATATTGGAGGGGTAGGTACCATTATTGTCCCCGTTTTACAGATGGGACATGTATAACTCAGAGTTTAATATGCCCCAAATTAGACATTTAATAAATAACAGAGCCAAAACTAAAAACCAGGTCTGTGACTTTAGAGTGGCTGATTTCTAAATTATGAAAAAAAATGAGGAAATTTTAGTGCTCTTATTTACCCTCCACCCTTTTCCTCCAAGAAATTGTCTAACTTTAGCTTCTTATGGGTACTTGAAAAGTGTTAATTAGTAGTGCTAATATAGTATGCATATAGGACTAGAGATTAATGACATTAGAGTTTGGGGCTGTTACACTTTCCAGACTCCTGATAGCTTTTGTTATATTAAGTGGAAAAGAGAGATTAAAGTGGGAAAAAAAAGTTATTTTAGAAAGCCCATTTTATAATCTAATTCTTGTCTTTATTCTTAAGCTAGCAATAAGATGTCAGCTAATATTTAAATACTAGTGAAACAAACACATCTATGGAATTAAAATACTCATATTGAATTTTGGGTTTTTTTTTAAAGATTTATTTTTTATTTATTACATATCCCCCCCTTTCTGCTTGTACTTGTGGTGTTCATTTTTGCGTTCCTCCATGTCTTTCTGTCTCCCCCCGCTGCGGCAACCCGCCGAGTCAGCTCACCGCGCGGCGGCCTGCCTGCTCGCGGGGGCTTCCCTGCCCGCAGTGGCTTGCCTTCTCAAGGTGGTCTGCCCGCTCAAGGAGGCCCCGGGAACTGAACCCAGGGCGTCCTATATGGTAAACCGGTGCCGTACCAATTGGGCTACAGCTGGCCCCCTCATATTGAGTTTTATGGAGATTTTTTATTTGAATAGCAGACCTACTAGATTTGCTTCTTAACAAGTGATATTGATTTTTAAAGGATTAATTGCCTATTTGACACATTGGATGTGAATTGGAGATTAAATCTACCCCATTCTCCATTTGGATAGGCTCCTTTCTTGTTTCAAAGTTCTGAGGTTGCCCCAAGAAACTTGTTTAATGTTGGTTTTTATTGGGGATTGAATTATGCCCCCCACAAAAGGCATGTTCCGGTCCCAACCCCTGCTTCTGTAGGTGTGAACCTATTTGTAAATAGGACCTTTGAAGATGTTATTAGTTAAGGGGTGCCCAAATCAAATGTTAATCTAATATGTCTGAAAACCTTATAAGCAGAAAAGAAACTGGACACAGAAAGAGAAGCCACAGGGAGAAGCAAGATAATAGAAGTCAATGAGGGGCCGGCTGTATAGCCCGGTGGATAGGGCGCCGGTACACCACAAGCGGGCAGACTGCCTTGAGAAGGCAAGCCGCCATGGGCAGGGCAAGTCACCCACGAAACTCGGAGCCGAGCAGCCCGCGAAACACGGAGCTGTGCTGCCCGCAAAATCACAGAGCTGAGCCGCCCGCAAAACGGAATGGAGCCACCCACGAGCGGGGCGAGCCACCTGCGTGGAGGGCCGACTCGGCGCGTTGCCACAAAAATGGGGGGAGACAAGAAGCAGACATAGAAGAACACAGAAAAAAAAATGAACACACAACAAGAGCAAGCAGGAAGGGAGGAGGGGGGATATGTAACAACAAAAAAAAAAGAAGTCAATGAAACCCAGAAGAGAAGATAGAAGAGGCCACCATGGGCATTGTCATGGGACAGAAAAGCCAAGGAACCCTGGCCAGCCAGCCAGAAGATAACAAACTCTGGAGGAAGCAGGCCTTCTAGCTTCTGAAACCTTGAGCCAATAAGTTCCTGTTGTTAAGTCAATCCATTGTTTGGTATTTGTTTTAGCAACCAGGAAACTAAAACAGTTTTCAAAGTTTCTTTTCCTTTAAATATGAATTGGTATGCAGATCATATAAATGAACTTGTTTCTGATGGACTCAATGACCCATTTCAAAATCCTTTAATGTCCTTTGATGATCTTTTAAAAGGAGGGGGGACCCAAAGGACTTTGCATATAATCATACTCATGTCTGTGATTTATTACAGCAAAAGTATACAAAGCAAAATCAACAAAGCAAAAAGATTCACAGGGAATAGTCTAGAGGAAATATTCCATTTTGCTACCGAGAAAATATCATTGGATCTCTAGTTACTAAACAATTAATTAGTAACTCCAAAGTATATCATGCCTTTTTTTTTTTTTTAAGTATGATAGGGGTTAAAATTTTAAATTAAGTTATGTGTGTTAAGAGGGGATGGCCCCATCAATCTTTAAATATCGGGAGTTCTTAGTAATTTCCTTCCTTCTGCAGCTTTCTGAAAAGTTACATGTAAACTGAAATTAAAATGTTGAATTACTTTTTTTTTTATTTATTTTTTTTGAAATGTTGAATCACTTTAAATATCTAGAGAGTACTGTTTTAGTTTGCTAAAAGTTGCTGAGAGCAATGTACTGAAATGTGTTGGCTTTTATAATGGAAATTTATTAGGTTAAAAGCTTACAGTTGTGAGGCTCTGTAGGTGTCCACATCAAGGCATCAGGCAAAGCTCTCGTCCAAAGGTCAGCTGCTGGTTATTCTGAACTCCTGCCACATGGCAAGGCACAGTGGCGGCTTTGCTAGGCTTTGCCTTCTCCTCCAGGCTCAGTTTCTTCTGGGGCTCAGCTATGTGTGATCAGGCAAATGCCCTGTCTGCTCCTCTCTCCCTTCTTTCCTCTAGACCTTGTTACTTCAGCTTCAGGCTGCCCCATCTGTGGCCTTTCTCTCTCTCAGGTTTGGTGGTTTCAACTTCTGGAGGCTTCTTGCTGTCTCTGCAGCCTTCTTTCTGTGTCTGTGTCTTTTTTTATTTCTCCCTTTATAAAGGACTCCAGTAAGAGGATTAAGACCCACCCTGGGCCCCACAATCTAATTAAAGACCCTTAACTAAAGTAATTTAATCAAAAGGTCCCACCCTACAGTAGGTTTACATGCACAGGAATGGATTAGCTTTCAGAACAGGATTTTCTGGGATCCACCCAGCTTCAAACTGTCACAGGGACTTGGAGGGTTCCTTTGGAACATCCATAATGAGAATAATTAAAATATAGGGTTCTTTAATGTCTGTAAGTATGGTTTTTCATAAAGTAGAGCTTACCTTTTCTGTTCTTTGTTCTTTGTACATATATATGTGAACCACAAGGCCAAAAAAATCAGCTGCTTAAAAGCACAAGCTTGAGGATTATTTGCTCCAAAGCAGTTTCTTTTTGTTTGTGGGTAGCTATGTTCAGAGACTTAAGAGTCACTTAATTATCCATACTCTTATACCATTTGTTCTAGTGTGACCTCACATATTATATCCTGTTGGGGGTGGCAACTAGTCAACACTGGTCAGATGGGACTGGGATTGAGAACATTAGAAAAGTAGTCTAATCCAAGGGTTGAAGAATTTAGAGCTGACAGGGGTCACAACAGAGGCCAGAGAGTTTCTAATATTCAGGGACAAGCCAGAAAGTCAGTACGAAAGCCAGGAGCACAATAACACTTCATTGGTCTGCAAGTTAGTCGTTTGATAATAGAAAAATAATCTCAAAGAAGGGAAAACAAAGGGTCAGACTAATTTACAAATGTTGGCATTTACAAAGCTCTTTCCTATTATTTGATATCATTACCTCATCAACCCTCTAAAGGAATACAGTTCTCTTTATTCAGATTTATTAAGAGATGTGACTCAAGTCATCACAGTAATAGCAGAGCTGGGATGCAAATCTAATTGAGACTGAAAATCCCATATTCTTTCTAAAACTGCTGTGTTTTTTCAAACTGCATTCCACTGATTCCTAGGATTCGGCAAAGGTGCCCCAAGGTGGGAGTGGGGCACTCCATCCCTAAGTCATTTTCCAATCCCAGCCCCATTCCACCAAAGTAGTTAAATTTTAAATACTGGGATTATAAATAAGATTTCCTCTGGGGGGAAAAAATCATTTTGCTGCTTTAAATTTTTTAAATCCTTTGGATTAGGACACCAAGTTGCATTTTCAGACCGGATAGTTTAATAAAAAGGTGACACTGGACAACAGAAACCCCAAAGGCAGTTAAAGGAAAATCTGCCCTCTGTGGTTCTAAAACTTCTTTCTGAGTTTAGGTAACAACAGAATTTGACCTTCTTTCAAACTTATGGGAAGAACTACTGAAATAGCTTGCAAGAATTCCAAATAAAGCAAAGACAGAAAAGACGGGACTGGAGTTTGGAGTTTATTATCAACAATGTAATGTTTTACAGGGGTCAATTAAAGAATGGATTTTAAATTCCTTAAAATTCTTAATTCTAGAAATTACTGAAATTATAAAGATGGTCTTTAACACATTAAAAAACCATTATAGAACCATTAATTATAAATGCCTTATTTTGGTGGATTTTTTTTTAGCTGTTAAAGTCCTTTATTGTAAAATTGTAAAGTAAATAGAAAAATAGATTGAAAGAAATTACAAATTTTTAAAGAGAGTACAAAGCCAGGTTAGATTTAATATAATCAATTATAAAAAGAGTATAGATAACAACAAACCTTTATAAATGTAAATTATAATTCAAATATAGTAGAAATTAATTATAACATAATTCTAATTCTTATATTACAGCCCTAACTATTGGACATAATAACTTCTAAGAATGAAATAAATTATTGGTTTAGTTATTTAATTTCCATTTAGGGCATTATTCTTTATAGATAATCAAATTCCTATTTGGGAATTCTTTTTTTTTTTTAAGATTTATTTTTTATTTATTACATATCCCCCCCTTTCTGCTTGCTCTTGCTGTGTGTCCATTCCTGTGTTCCTCTCTGTCCGCTTTGTCTCCCCCCGTTGCGGCAACGCGCCAAGACTGGTCACCGCGCAGGCGGCTTAGCCCTGCTTGTGGGCGGCTTCTGCTTCATTCACAGCTGGCTCTGCTTCAGTTCGCGGGTGGCTGGCTGCGCTCCATTTGTGGGTGACCTGCCCTGCCCGTGGCGGCTTTGCCCCGTCAGTGGCAGCTTTTTGCCCTGCCCATGGTGGCTCCACCCACCCACAGCGGCTTGCCCTTCTCAAGGTGGTCTGCCCACTAGGAGAGGACCCCAGGAACCGAACCCAGGGCCTCCCATGTGGTATACCGGCGCCCTATCCACTGGGCTATACGGCCGGCCCCTGGGAATTCTTCACATTTTATTGGAATGAATTACAGCAGATAATTTGCCAACTCATTTTTTGAGTCAGAAAAATTCAAAATTTTGTTCAGTAGTAGTCATGCTAAATCATTATTGATCCAGATAAGATTATTTTAAAGAGTGTGAATAAGAAAGGGTTAAAGATAAATGAAGTAGCCAAAAATATATCTCTTCTCCAGTCTTCCTCAATTAAAACTGTTTATTTTGTATGAAAAAAGTTATAGAATACTGATCACAGAAACAACTTGCCAGTTGTACTGCATAATTTTTGTTCATATACTATAATGTTGTTATTACATTTCTCTGGTCAACTCCAGCTCTTTTTTGTTTACTGCTTGCATGGAATACCTTTTTCCAACCTTTCACTTTTAACCTGGTTGTGTCCTTAGGTCTGTCTGAGGTGGGTCTCTTGTGGACAACATATTGACAGCTCATATTTTTTTATCCATTCTATCAGTCTATGTCTTTTGATTGGGGAGTTCAATCAATTAATATTCAGTGTTATTACTGTAAAGGCATTACTGACTTCATCAATTTTGTCCTCTGGCTCTCTGTTGTCATATCGTTCTATTGTCTGTCTTCTTATCCTTTAGTTTACCCTTCGTAATTATCTTCATTTCTAAACTCTTCTCCAGATCTCACACTCTTGTTTTTTCTTTTAAGGCTGCAGCATCCCCTTTAGTGTCTCTTGCAGATCTGGTCTTTTGGTAATATATTCTATCAGTTTTTGTTTGTCTGTGAAGACTTTGGACTCACCCTCATTTTTGAAGGACAGCTTTGCCAGATACAGAATTCTTGAGGCTGGCAGTTTTTCTCTTTCATACGCCATACCACTTTCTTCTCTCCTCCATGGTTTCTGATGAGAGGTCAGCACTTAATCTTATCAAGTTTTTCCTTGGATGTGATGCTTTGCTTTTCTCTTGCTGCTTTCAGATCCTCTCTTTATCTTTGATATTTGTCATTCTGAATAGTAGGTGTCTCAGTGTAGGTCTCTTTGGTTTTATTCTGTTTGGGGTGTGTTGTCCTTGGATATTGATATTTTTGTCCTTCATAAGAGTTGGGAAGTTTTCGGTCATTATTTCCTCAAATATTCTTTCTGCCCCTTTTCCATTCTCTTTTCCTTCTGGGACACCAATAATAAAAATGTTTGTGCATTTTGCATAGTCATTCAGTTCCCTGAGACTCTGTTCCATTTTTCCCATTCTCTTCTCTCTCTGCTCTCCTGTCTTTTCCAGTTCAGATGTTCTGTCTTCACTAATTCTGTCTTCAAGCAATTCAAATCTGCTTTTACGTGCCTCTGATATTTTGTGTTTTTTATTAAAGATTTATTTTATTTATTTATTACCTCCTCCCTCGTTTGCGCTCGCTGTCTCCTCATCTTCTCTTTAGGAGGAACCAGGAACAGAACCTGGGACCTCCCATGTGGGAGGCACTCAACCCCTTGAGCCACCTCAGCCCTCTAATGTATTTTTTTTCTTTTACTTTTTTTCTCTAATGTATTTTTAATCTCATCCATTGTGTCTTTCATTCCCATAAAGTCTGTTACTTTTCTTTACAGTCTTTCAAATTGTTCTTTATGCTCTCCCAATGTCTTCTTACTATCCTTTATTTCTTTAATCATATTTTCTTTAAATTCTTTTAAGTGATTTAGGAGAGCTGTGTGATTATCACTGATTAATTGTATTAAATCCTGTATCTCTTCAGGATATTTGGTTTGTTCTTTTGGCTGGGCCACATCTTCCTGTTTCCTAGTATGGCTTGTAATTTTTTGCTGATATTTAGGCATCTGAATGTGTTGGTGGGTTTACTCTGATGGTGATTTTCTCTCTCTTACCTATTGTTTGTTTGTTTGCTTTCCACAGCTCTTCTTTGATATTTGGTTCAACTTATTTTAATTTTTAAAATTACCCAGCTTAACTTTTCAAGATCAGGCTAGGGACTCACTGTTGGGGCACAGATTTTATCCCAGGGGTTGGATACAGAGACCATGTTGAGTTGAATACAGAGTGCATGAGCAGTTTTTGTCCATGCAATTTCCAGACCAGCCATAAGATGGAAGTTGTCAGTGCTCCTTTCAAGGGAAGTCTCAGCTTTCCTGTGTTCCTGTGTTGAATCTCCAAATCTGAGATTCAGAGCAGGCTCTGCTGGCCCAATTCACTAAAGAAAAAACACCCCAACTTCCCCTCCCTTTTCCCTTGAAACAGCTGACAGGGAAGAAAATGTCAGTTCCCCCTCTCTGTCAGCTGCAGTAAGCCAGGTGTTTTAACCCCAGCTGAATATCTTGAGAGTGGGGAAGGGGAGCCCTTCCCCACTACCATGGAGGCTTGGTAACTCACCTTTGTCATTTCAGCTTCTTTGTCTCTCTGTCCCTCACCCTCCTGGGAGTTGTGTAGCACTGTCCTGGCCTGCTGAGCCCCAAAGTAGGTCCTAAAAGTTTACAGGGAAGAAAGAAAGCTTTTAAGATGTACTAGAGAAATGCAGTAATTTTGGTAGTTATCTTCCTGAGCCAAACAAATTGGTAGGCTTTTCTCAGACTTTTTTGGGAATATGGAGGGAAGGTGGTGTCATTTGACTCATTATTTTTCAGACACATAGAACATATATCCAAAGCCTAAAAGGAGTTTTACAAATGAAAGTTTATGACAACAGTATCCAGTTTTTTTAACTAAATAAGAATCTGTAATGGTCAGTTTTAATGTACTTAATATACTGAGGCCACACATTGCAACCTATAGACTATTGTTAGCTTATTGAATACAATCCAGTTGGTTAATTGCATGGCAGCTCTATTTGTGTTAATTTATCTATTTGTTTCAGTAATAAATATATCTGGGTTAAATAGACTTCATGTAGAAATGCTTCAGTTAATATTCCATGCAAGTTTTTCAGTGAAGCCTGTGTTTATGTCCTTTAAAAAAGTAGGTCAGGAATCTAAACGTGAATTTTTTTGGTGTGTGTGTTTGTATTTCCAATAGCTAAAGCCAGGATGAGACAGAATCACCTCTTCCCATGGTTCCCCTTTCCCCGACCCCCCCCCTTCACCCCCCCCCCCCCCCCCGCCAAAAAAAAAGAAAAGAAAAAATTCTCCCCAGAAAACAGGTTTTTAAAAAATAATTCTTTCCTTTTTTTTTTT
>PVKH010005595.1:0-21918 GCA_004027955.1 Chaetophractus vellerosus | reverse complement strand
AGACAAGTAACTTAACCTCATTAAACTTCAGTTTTCTCATAGCCTTACTCCATGGGGTGGCTGTGAATATTTATGTGATATGATTCATTAGTACAATGTCCAGCAATTTGAAGCTGTCCAATTAATGTTAGGTGATGGTCATGGTAATAATAATATCTTTAAAAATAGAAGTAATGCTAGTAACACCTTTAAAAGATTGCTAAACTGCAATTCAAAAGTAACGGTACAGCATACTAAACTTTCACTGAAATGGTCCCAATAAACATACAGTCTCACCCACTCCCCAATCCACAATCTCATTCCCCTTCTCAGATTTCCTATATAATTAATGGTAGCCTCATTCATACCCCTTTCCAAACTGGAAATTCAGGATTTCGTCTTAATCCCTCCTTACCTTTATCTCTTTATCTCCCTCCCCCATCCAATAAATCATCAAACTTAGTTGATACTATAGTGCAACAGCTTCCACAGTACATCTCATCTTGCCAACTCTGATTAATTTTTTAAATAGCAGCCACAAATAATCTGACCATTTCTCTTCCCCTTAATGGCTTCTTATTGTACAAACTTTTACTCATTACCCAAACAAGACTCACAAGACTCCTCTGATCCCATACTCTACCATCACCTCTCACCACTTCTACCCTTATACTCTGTGATCCACCAGATATTTCATTTCATTCTAACAACCTATCTTGATCTCTCACATCTAGGTCTTCACACAAGCCATTTCCTCTGTCCAAAACAGTCTCCCCAAAGGAATCGTAACCTGGCTACCTACCACGCATTATTAAGGTTTCACCATAGGTGTGATTTCCTCCAGCTAACCTTTGCTGACATATACTCCCTCCCAACACCCACAGACCCCCAACTATTCTGAGAGTGCTTTCTATGGGTGACCTCATACAGCACGTTACCTATTTCACTGTATTGCAAATACCTTTTCACTCGGCTTCCTTTTTTACTATATTTCACAGTAACATCTATGAGAGCAGAAACCAGGTGTGTCTTGCTCACCTTGTATCCCCGTTGGTTATTTCAGTACCTGTTGCACATTGTTTAATCATGCATAGAATTCAGTAACTATGCATGATTAAATCAATGAATGAATAAGCAAATGAGGTAGATTTTTAAGGTGTTTTGAAGTTATATCTGGATCAAACCAGTGGGTAGAGAAACCCTTTCTTCTCTATTGCAGTCTCTGTGGTGACCCTAGAAGAATCATCACATTTCATGAGTTTTCATAGTTGTCTGCAGCTAGTCTGTTTGAAGTTCGGCAGTTCTGTGAAGTTCTGTGGTGTGAAGTATAACAACTTTCCTCTCCTCGACAGTAAGAGACTTTTTCACGCTTTATTTATGAGACTGAAAGTGCTGATTCTTTCACCGCAAGTTTCTTCTTCAACTGATTGATTTTATTTTTTCATAAACTTAGAATTACTTTTCTAAAACTCTATTTATTTGATTTCATCTTTTCAGCCCTCTGTGTTTAGAATGCCACTGGTTTTTATAACCATTACAATTGGAAAAATCAGTCAGCTATGCTGAATGGATCAAAGTCTTATTTTATTTAGGTACCCAATCTTTTCTTTTTGATTAAAAAATACATTTTGAGATATCAGGGATCTAATGCATGTGAAATGATACTACTTCTGTCATCAGAGATCTCAATTCTTTGAAGAAAACACAGGGAAATCCACTCCCTATTTCTATGACCATCTTCCAATTAGAGGAATGCTTGGATTTCAGTGGAGCAAACAAAATCCTTCTCAAAAAGTTTTTACACTGTGAGGATAAATGAAGGTGCAGTTTATAACAATGGATAAAACCTACAAGCTTAGGTGTCAGATAGAAATGAATTAAGTTGGAGCTATAGTTCCATGATTTACTAACTTTGTGAACTTTGGCATTTACTAAGCTCTCTGAGACTCACTTTTCTCATTATTTCTTTAAAAAGTTTTCAATAGTACTTACAATATGGTGATTTTGAGGGTTGATTTAGTAATGCACATAAAGTGCCTTATATATAATATAATTATATTGGTATACATAGTTTAAGTACATGAGCTACAGTTACTGTTTGTATTAAAGTAACATGTGGAGGGGATTGTGGGAACATGGCTGATGGGTTAGACATATAATTCTTAGCTCTCACTAATACAACAAAGAAAACACCAGCTGCTGCTGTGGAGACCTGCTTTGGAGCACAGCCAACCAGAACACTGCTAACCAACTCCCAGAAGAGTGAGAGTAAGAGACATGAAGAAGCCAAAACAAGTAATCCTGAGTCATTAAACCTCCCGGCTGCCGGGAAGGGCTCCCTTCCCCCATCCCTGAGATATTAAGTGAGGCTAAAACTCCTGGCGAATTGTATCTGTGAGTAGAGTGGCGTCTACCTCCACTGGAAGGTGCCCTGAGTCATCCAGGAGGGTACTGGACAGATAGAGGAGCCAGGAATAATCAGGGGTTGCTTATCTCGGTGGCTGGAAGGGGCTCACATAGCCGGCCCTCAGGGCTGCCACACTAGGTGGAGACCATAGCCCCTTCTCCAAATGAGAGTGTGATAGCAGATTCCCTGAGAGTAAGAGGGGTCTCCGAGAGTGGAGAGTGATTTTTTGCAGCAAGTTTAGGCAGCTGGGCCCCCTTGAATATTGGAAGGGACCCGACTTGACAGAGTGGGGGGATTGCCTCAGGCTGGCGGTCATGCTGCCGCCTAGGTAAAGAGGAATTACATCAGTGAGGAGGCAGAGACAGGCAGCAATCAGCACCACTCCAGCTGACTGCAAGGGATCTAACTTGCCTTAGGGAAAACGGGCAGATAGCCTTCTAAAAGGCTAAGGAAACCAAGGACCCAGAATAGCGCAGTGGAAGAAGGCCTGCCTAGCATATATAAGGTCTCTGTTTTGTTTCCTGGGTACTCCTTGAGAAGAGATCCACCAGGTTATCAGGCATCCAGCTAAAACTTTATGACAGGGAACATAAAGATATTTTCTTTGTATTAGCTTTTTTTCTTATTTTTTTTAAAAGATCATTTTCTTTTATTTCCCTTACTTTACTCACTAAAACCCAGTTCAAAACCTGCAAAGGGCAGGCTGCAGGGTGAGGGATTGAGGAACACCAGCAGCCTGAGAAGATCCTTAGGGATCTAAGAAAGAAGGCTGTTTTCCCATGTTTTTTTTTTCTTCTGACTCCTTTTTTTTAAAAATCAAATTGCTACTGTCTTGTTTCTTGCTTGTTTTATATCCTTTCCTTTCTTTCTCTGCTTATTTCTTTTTCTTTTTTTTTTTTATTCCTTTGGTTACTGATCTATTCTACCTATGCTATTTCTTTTCACTCCATCTTTATATCCTTTGTTTCCTGTTGTTGTTCTTTCATTCCACCTCTTTTATTTGGTCTCCAATTTTTCTTGTTTATCTTTCTCCCTCTCTCCTTTTTACTCTGTATACTTTCTCTTTTTTACTTTTTTTCTTCTCTTTTCTGTTTTTTTTCCTCTCTTCTCTCCATTCCAGCATTTTAATTCATTCTATTTATTCTTCTTTATTTTGTTTCTTGTTACATTGTTTCGATTCTGCTGTCTTAATCTTATTCCCCTGTGCTTCTTACTCATGTTGATCTTTCAATTAGATTTTGTACGTATGCTTTCTTACCTTTTACTATTACCATTAATAGTATTCTTTTTGTCTTCCTATCTCTTTCTGTTTCTCTGGTCCTATGTTTTTTTCTTTCAAAGGAACATAGGCAGATCTCTCTCACACACAAAAAATGGCTGTGTGGGAGCAACATCCTGCCTGAGTGAGCTGTTTTGGGAACCCACAGAGTAGGAGGCATCAGGGCATCGATCTGGAGGAACTGGACAAAGAGATAAATTCCTCAAGGTGCTGCTGGCTTCATTCTTGGTTACTGTATTGTCTCTTCCTTGAGTTTCTCTTTTCTGAGTATACTGATTTTTTTAAACCGATGCTATCTCTTTTCCTTCCATCTTCTGCTGTCTGTTGTTGTTCTTACATTCCACCTCTCTTTTAGTCCTCAATTTTTCTGGTTTTTATTTCTACCTCATCCATCCTGTTTTCTACCTTTTATTATCTTTTTTCTTTTTGGCTTTTCTTTTCTCTTTCACTCTATCCTCATCATACTGGCCTTTTAATTCAGTCTATATATTTTTCTCTATTTGGTTTCCCATTTCATTGCTGGGTACCCTACTTTTTTATTCCTATTATTCTACACTGCTTACATGAGTTAAACATTCATTTTCTGAGGTCTTAAGCAGTTCCTCTTCTAACAATTACTATTATTTTTACTAATATCCTCTCACTTTTCTTACCTCTTTCACTTTTTCTGGCCCTAATTTCTTCCTCCATGGGAACATAGAAGACAACAATGAAATAGAATAAGAAGAACAAAGTGTCAAAGAGAAAACTTATCACACACAAAAACAGCAATTAAATAAAACCCTAGAGTAAAAAGAGAAACTAATCAACTGAATAAACCCATCAAGATTAAAAGAAGACCAGATGGCAAAAAAAATTACAAACCATACTAAGAAGCAGAAGGACATGGCCCAGTCCAATGAACAAACTAAAAAACTGGAAGTACAGAACATTGAACAATTAATCAAAGCTGTACAAAAAATATCATGGACCAATTTAATGAAATGAAGGAAGAGATTAAGGGTATTAAGAAGACACTGGGAGAACATACTGAAGAAACTGTAAACATACATAAAAAGTCAACAGATATGATAGTGATGAATGGCACAATCCAAGAGATCAAAAAGACACTGGAAGCACATAACAGTAGATTTGAACAGGTGGAGGAAATAATTAGTGATGTGGAAGACAGTACATCTGGAAACAAACAGATAGTAGACCAGGTTGATAGGAATATGGATGTACAAGTCCAGGAAGCACAGCACACCCCAAATGGTATAAATCCCGATAAGCCTACTCCAAGACATATACTTGTCAAACTGTCCAATGTTCAAGACAAAAAGAAAATAATGAAAGCAGCAAGAGAAAAGAGAACCATCACATACAAGGGAAGTTCAATAAGATTAAGTGATGATTTCTTATCTGAAACCATGGAGGCAAGAAGGCAGTGGTATGACATAATTAAGATAACAAAAGAAAAAAAAAAACTTCCAGCCAAGAATTCCCTATCCAGCAAAGCTGGCATTCAAAGATGATGGAGAGTTCAAAATATTTACAGATAAACAGAAATTAAGAGCGTATTCCAATAAGAAACCTGCCTTCAAAAAATACTAAAGGGGGGCCGGCTCGATAGCCCAGTGGATAGGGCGCCGGCATACCACATGGGAGGCCCCGGGTTCGTTTCCCGGGGACCTCTCCTAGCGGGCAGACCGCCTTGAGAATGGCAAGCCACCATGGGCGGGCCGGAGCCTCTGTGGGCAGGGCAAGAAGCTGCCACGGACAGGGCAAGAGCCGCCACGGGCAGGGCAGGTCGCCCGCAGATGGAGTGCAGCCAGCCACCCGCGAACTGAAAGCCGGCCGTGAACGGGCGCAGAGACCGCCCACAAGCGGGGAAAGCCGCGCCTGCGCAGTGACCACTCTCGGCCCATCGCCGCAGCAGGGGGAAGGGGAGATATGTAGTAAAATAAATAAATCTTTAAAAAAAAAAAAAAGAAATACTAAAGGGAGTTCTGCAGGTTGACAGGCAAAAACAGGAAAGAGAGAGTTGGAGGAGAGTGTGAGAATAACTGAAAAGACAAAAAGAGAAATAAAAAAAAAACATATGGCATGTATAAACCCAAAGAAAATATGGCTAATAAAAGTAATTCCTTGAGAGTAATAGCACTGAATATTAATAGCTTAAACTCACCAGTCAAGAGACACAGATTGTCAGAATGGATAATGTGTTGTCTACAAGAAACCCACCTTAGACCTAGGGATTCAAGGAGTATGAAAGTGAATGGATTGGCACAAGGCTAGACATACTGACCAATGGACCCGAATTGAGAGATCTGATAGAGCTCCTCGCATATACAGTCATCTGATATTTGAGAAGGCCACCAAGCCCACTCAAATGGGAGATAATGGCCTCTTCAACAAATGGTGCTTGGAGAACTGGATATCCATATCCAAAAGAATGAGCGAGGAACACCATCTCACACCTTATACAAAAATCAACTCAAGATGGATCAAAGATCTAACTATAAGAACCAAGACCATAAAGACCTTGGAAGATAATGTAGGGAAGCATCTACAGGACATTGTAATAGGAAATGGTTTCATGAACTTCACACCCAAAGCATGAGCAGTGAAAGAAAAATAGATAAATGAGATCTCCTCAAAATTAAACATTTTGCACCTCAAAAGATGTTATCAAGAGAGTAAAAAGGCAGCCTATCCAATGGGAAAAAATATTTCACAACCATATATCTAATATGAGCCTAATATCCAGCATATATAATGAAATCCTTCACCTCAGAAATAAAAAGACAAACAGCCCATTTAAAAAATGGGTAAGTGACCTGAAAAGACACTTCTCCAAGGAAGAAATACAAATGACTAAAAAGCACACAAAAAGATTCTCAACATCACTAGGTATTAAGGAAATGCAAATCAAAACTACAATGAGATACCATCTTACACCCATTAGACTGGCAGCTATTAGAAAAACAGAGAACTATAAGTGTTGGAGAGGATATGGTGGAATAGGAACCCTCCTCCTCTGCTGGTGGGAATGTAGAATGGTCCAGACGTTGTGGAGGACAGTTTGGTGGTTCCTCAAAAAACTAACTATAGAACTGCCATATGATCCAGCAATTCCACTGCTGGTATATACCCAGAAGAATTGAAAGCAAAGACACGAACAGATATATGCACGCCCATGTTCATAGTGGCATTATTCACTATTGCCAATAGTTGGAATCAACCCAAATGCCCATCAACAGATGAATGGATAAACAAAATGTGGTACATACATACAGTGGAATATTACTCAGCTGTAAGAAAGTACATAGTGCTAACACACGGGATAGCATGGACGAATCTTGAGGACCTTATGTTGAGTGAAGCAAACCAGGCAATGAAGGATGAACAATACATGGCTTCACTGATATGAATTAAGCAAATTGAGCAGCCTCAGAGAGCTATTGTCTGGAAGATAGGTTTATAGGAAATAGAAAGGGAGAAGAAGGTTGTGAGCCAACACCCATCTGGACATAATCCATGGTAAGGTGAAAGTGTGTAGTTGCGTATTGAAGGGATATGACAGGAGGTTAGTAATATTATTGGGTTGGGTGGTGCAAGTTTGACAGGTGGGTGGACTGGGGAGGCTGGGTTGGAAGGTCCAGGGAATTGGGGGGAGGGTTGGGAGAGAGACCAGGTGAACACTGGGGATTTGCAAGTATGTGGTTGGAAGCACAAAGTTGGGAATGCTTTTATGGCAATATGACAGGGAGGGGTTGCTGGTTTGAGGTGTTGGATGGGGGGGACATTTGGGACAAAGCTCACCTGGAGCAGGCTTCTAGAGAGTGTGTGAGTGATCATTTGGTCATAATGTTGTATCGGTGGTTCAAGACCCACATAATGACTGGGAAGGAATTGGACTCCCATACTTGGGAGGACATATTTGTTCACAGTTGAAGGGGTGGGAGTCTCTCGAGAGCATGGGTGTTTCCTAATGGGGGACGACAGACCAGTGTGTCAAGACTTCAATGTTGTTGCATGTAACTGTGAATCTTGCCATCCAAGGAGTGAAGCCAAGGGGTCACTGTGGGCCCCAAGGGGAGGGGGAGGGAGGAATAGAATAGATTGAACAGGGGGTATTTAGTGGGAAATGGAAATGTTCTACATGATCTTGCAATGATGGACACAAGCCATGTTAAATATCATCAAAAGGGGGGCCAGCTGTAGCTCAATTGGTGGGGTGCCATTTTACCACATGGGAGGCCCTGGGTTCGGTTCCCAGGGCCTCCTCAAGCAGGCAGACCACCTTGAGAAGGCAAGCCGCTGCAAGCAGGGCAAAGCCGCCGTGGTCAGGGCAAAGCCACCATGGGCAAGGCAAGCCGCCACGGGCAGGGCAAACCACCACGGGCAGGGCAAGCCCCCACGAACAGGGCAAGCTGCCCGCGAGCAGGCAAGGCCACCGCGTGGTGAGCTGACTCGGCAGGTCGCCGCAACAGCAGGGGGAGACAAGCAGGCACAGAAGAACGCAAGAATGAACACAGCAAGAACAAGAAGAAACGGAGGGATATATAATAAACAAATAAATAAATAAATAAATAAGACCTGAACTCTTTAAAAAAAATCATCAAAATTTATAAAAGTGTACAGTCTAACATGTAAACCATAATGTAAACCATTGACCATGCTTAGTATCTATGTTTCATTATTTGTATATCAGTTATAACAAAGGTACCATCCACATATAAAAATATATTAATATGGGAAGGAAGAAAAAGGGAGGATGTTGAGTATATGAGAGTCCCCTGTATTCTGTATGTGACTTTACAGTGACCTAAAACTTTGATAACACAATGAAAAATAGTAAGGCACTGGGGAGTAAATGGAAGAAAGTGCCACTGTACAGACAGGACACCAGATATTACAGTGACAAAAGGCAAAATGTCAAAAATTTTAAAAATATATTTTCCATTATTTTTTAATATACCAAGCTCTTAATTTAATTTAATTTTTGTTTTTTTTTAATTTTCAAGTATATTATTTCTTATATTTAAACTTGTCATTATTTAATTTTCCTATTAATTGTATTTCACTATTTTAATTGCTGCATTTTTGAAGAAGCTTTGGATCACAGAAGGGCTGGAACTGAGGCAGGGGAGGATCATTGGTGTGGAGTGTTGGTGATGGAGGATACATGGAAGGAAGTTCATCTGGCCATACAAATAAGGTATATAAAAATGTTCAAATGTTCATGGGGCATTGTTACAGTGGGTGGAGACTCACACAATAACTGAAAGAGTATTGAGTTGCCACCCTGAAGAGTTCTGCCACATTCTTTAATGGAGCAGCAACAGTCCCCCAAGTATAGTGGCAATGACTGGTGAAGGAAGATGATCCATTGATGAGCCCTTGATATTGACAGCTATGCTTACAAACCTTTGCTCTTGAGAGTGAAAATTAGCCTATTGTAGTGGGGTGCCTAAGAGTTGCCTCCTGAGCACCTCCTTGTTGCTTAAATGTGGCCTCTCTCTAAGCCAAACTCAGCATATAAATGCATTACCTTCCCACCCAGTGTGGGACATGACTCCCAGGGATGAGCCTCCTTGGCACCAAGGGATTTCTACCAAGTACCAACTAGTGATGCTACTGGAAAAAGACCTTGAATAAAAGGGGAAAAAGGTAAAGACAAATAGGTTTACATGGTTAAGAGACTTCAAAGTGAGTCAGGAGGTCATTCCAGAGGTAATGCTTATGCACATCTCAGGAGGATCTCCCAGAATGCCAAAGTGGATACTACCCCCAAAAAGTGGGCTCCTGAGAGCTCTGGAGACACCCAGATCCTATGGTCCAGGCAGATAGCACCAGAGGTTGGTGCCTTACCAGTAAGCCCTACTTTGGAGTTTGAGCTCCTGAGAGTGACAGAGTTGGACTCAATTATGGCTTCTCTACACATGGCCCATCTGTCCCTTCTATTTAAAACTATACTTGATGCTAGAGTTTATAGGTTTACATCCAAGGGACTGGAATCTTTAGGCTGTTCATGTGACAGCTGGGCCTAGAGCCTCAGCAGAGCTGCAACACTTACTTTCTTGTTCATTGGACTCACTCAGGACAACTAACTAGGAGGTAAGGATTGACAACTCTCATACCAAGGAAACAAGAGAGCCTACAACTGCAAGCAAGAGAGTCCCATCCATTGGCTGTATGGATTGAAGCCCCTCTCAATTAGAGGTGGAGTGGACATCACCATCCCAGAATCCTCAGAATTGGGGAAAGAACTATGGACTAGAGTGGATGTACTGGTATTCTACTATAGATATATTGTGATTCTAGCAAAGGAAGAAAATACAACATTGATGTGGAGCCACTGGCCACTGGAGGCTCTGGGGGCAGGAAGAGGGAAAAACAGTTGTAATAGGGGGCTTTTTCAGGACTTGGGAATTATCTGGAATGACACTGCAATAACAGATATAGGCCATATATCATCACATAACGGAGAACTGTGTGGGAAAGAGTGCAGACTACAATGTGAACTATGGCCCATGCTTAATGGCAAAGCCCCAGGATGCTTTTATCAATTGTGATGAATGTGCTACACTAATGAAGGATGTTTATGTGAGAGGGTATGGGAAGTGTGGGGAGTGAGGCATATGGGAATCCCTATATTTTTTGTGTAACATTTATGTAATCTAAGTATCTTTTAAAAAATAAAAAAATATTATTAAATAAAAAAATAGTAACATCTGCAGCAAAGCTTATACCAACAATATATTGTTATATAATCTGAGCCTGAATGATGCATGTTGGACCCTTGTAAATTTCCCTTTGATGAAAGCACACACTAGGAATATGCACTGGGAGCATACACTGGCATAGATACTGGGACTCCGCATTATCCAAATTTTTCCCATCTTCGTTTGTTCAAAGTATTATTACAAAAATTATAAGACTCAAAAGCTCCAGCTACTGAGCATGTCACAATCCTTGGCTTTCAGCTCTCAAAAACATCTGCTATCAGATGATATGGATTGTTGAAACTTTTCTTGAACTTCATTCTCAGAATCTTAAAGAATTTGCTTGAATCTTGAATCTGAAAGCAGAACATGGATAGAATACTCCTCGGCATGGTCTCTGCGTTTGAATGGCCTGAAGATTTTCTAAAGTTGGCATTTCTTTTCACCTGCTGACTCAGATGGGAAGCAATCTCTACTTAAGTGCTGTAGCCTCCAGCCAACAGCCAGTAAGAAGCCCAGGCCCTCAAACATACAGCTGCAAGAAAATTATTTCTTCCAATAACCTGAAAGAGCTTGGAAGCATCCTATTCTCTGTTCAAAGCTCAGATGAGATTGCAACCTGTCCCACACCTTAATTTCAGCCTTATGAGATCTTGAGCAGAGAACCCAGCAAGGCCAAACTCTGACTCCTAACCAATGGAAACTGTGATATAATAAATGTATTGTTTTAAGCAGATAAGTTTGTGGTAATTTGTTACATAGCAAGAGAAAAGTAACACAATGGCTTAAAACAAAAACGATTTATTATTTCTTATGCATATCTGAATCAACTCCAGTTCATGTGCAGTATTCTGAGGTAAGTCACACAGTTGCTTTCAGATGGGAATTTAGGATAGTCTCAACTCCCCACCCCCATGTCTGACCAAAGCAGTTAGACTTCTTGCACATTGGCTCAGAAATAGAAAGCAGAAGCTACCAGTTCTCTTAAGCCTTGAATGAAGAACTCCCAGAATCTCATATCTGCCATCCTTTATTGGTCAAAGCAAATCACAAGGCTAGTTGAAGAAACAGACTCTACCTGTTAATGTGGGTTCATCATGAACATACTGGAATGGGAGAAATTGATGATGGCAATGTTTTCAGGCAACCTATTACAATATACCCCCTGGACACAGCAATTCACATCCATCCCATATGTAAGAGACTCTCACCCCCACTCAAAATCTTGAAGTCTTATCCAATTATGGTATCAGACTCAAAGTCCAATATCTTGTGATCTGCATTTATGTCCAGATAAAACTCCTCCAGTGTGGATCTTGTCATTCTGGAGACCTGTAACTCAAGAAAGCAAACCCAGCATACAATGGCAAATCATGTGTTCTCAAAGGACCCTATTCTGAGGTGAGGAATATTCTTGACTGGGGTTCAGTTCTGCTCCTTGAAAGTGGCTTTCTGTAGCTTAGATTCTATTCTTTAGACTCTTTCTCTGAACACTGAGTCATGCTTCCTTTTATGTAAGAAATGTGATATATCTATAGCTGAATGGCTTGCTCAACCTTCATCATAACCATATAAAGTTGGAGACTTAATGACTTCATTTCATTCTGAATTTTCTTTGCTCTTTTTCATCCAATTCAACTACCTTAAAAAATACCGCAGGTTTCCTAGGTGTTGAAGTATAATCTATTACATAGGACAAGCTTAACTTTCACAAATATCTTTAAGGGCAGTCCCTCTCTACTTTGGACTGAGATCCAGTATGCTATGGAATAATACCTTTAAAAATTTTAGAAAACTTCTGTCTAATTGAAAGGGTCTACAAGGCACTGCTTCAAATGTTTTCAGAGTTCTTAAGAAGCAGTTACTACAGCTTAAACTGAAAATTTCCTTCTTTATCTTTCTCCTGTAATACCTTATCATAGGTAGCTTAAAAAGCCATTCTCAAAATTTTACCTAGTAACCTTCCCAGCTAGATCTAGAGTTCATTATTTAGCTTTATGACTTCCAAGTAACTCCAGATAAGTTTGCAGTAATCCAACCAATTTTACTGCCAAATCATAAATAACATGAGTTACATATTCTTCAGTCTCACATAAGAACTTTCCCAGTGTCCATTCAGGCTCCACTGACATTCTTCCAACCACCATTTAGGCCTCTGCCAAATGCCCAGTCACAATTCTCATGCCACATATTTTATGTTGGAAACTGTATCCAAGTTGCTGGTCTGAGCAACTGCCTCTGAGGAGCTTTATCCATATCTGGGATTGATTTAGATGATCCTGGTCTTGGAGCTGATGCCATAATGAGATGAGAATTAGGGGGGAGGGATGACAATATTTTGCAGGTGGGGAAGGATGTAAATTGTTGTGGCAGAGACCAGAGACTGATGGTCTCCAAATATGGCTGTCAACACTTCCTTTCATTCCTGTACATACAATACACTCTTTCCATAAAGAAATGGAGTCAATTTCTCCTCCTTTAAAACTAACCTGATCTCATGACTTGCAATGAATGCAGCCTTAAAGGCATTCTGCCTGAAATACTTGATATAGTGCCTGACACGAAGTAAGTTCTCAATAAAGAGGAGTTGGTACTATTATGTTTGGAGTTCTCATTTTACTTGCGTAATTACAAAAAAGCAGTTCTTCATTTAATGTTATTATAGACTAAATTAAATATTTGTCTGGAATTTTAGATAGTACCAGTGGTATCAAAGAAAATCTCTGTCTGTGCTAAGCCTCCTGAGTAATGTAGTTCCAGACCAACACTCTCCATAATACTTTCTGACATGAGGGAAATGTTATATAATTTGTGCTGTCCAATATGGTAGCCACTAACAACATGTGGCAACTGAGCTCTTGAGCTGTGGCCAGAGAAAAAAGGAATGCAAATTTTAATTTAATTTAATTTTAATTGATTTAAGCTTAAGTAGCCCCAAGTGGTCACTAGCTAACTTATTGGACAGTGTAGGTACAAACTCTTGAGAGTATAAATTTACTTTTCTGCCATGTGAAAGAAAAGAAAATAAATTTGAAAGTAACTGCTAAAAGATTTGTCACAAGGTAGGTGTCAAATAAAGGCCACTTGGTTGTCTGTTGTTGTTGTTTCCTGAAGCAGTAGTCCTTTCTTACCACTCAAGTTTTTGCTGATTTCTCAACACATTCTGTACAGTGGTGTGGCAGGTTGGATCACGAACCCCAGAAAACCATGTTCATCTGAATCCATTACTGTGCCTGTGAACCCACTGTAAATAGGAACTTTTGATAATGTTATTTTCATGTGTAAGATGATCGATTAGTGGCCAGAGAGATAATTTAGTGTGTTTTCTTGATGTTTGTCCTTGATATTTGTTTTTAATATGAAAATGAGGAAGAAATTAAGCATCATATTCAATAAATGAACTGACCCTGCTTTCCTTGCTCTGCCCTTATATAAAAAGAGATACATGTTATGCAGCGGTAAGAAGAAATGACGTTGTAAAACATATGACAACATGGATGACCCTGGAGGACACTATGTTGAGTGATGCAAGCCAGACACAAAAGGACAAATACTGTATGATGGCCCTATTATGAGCTAACTATATTACATGAAATATAAATATATCATGTGAAATATGAGTATGGGAAGAATTGCATATATAAGACCATTTTTCTATGAAGCTGAACAAATGTAATTTAATAATACAAAATGTTAATATCAGATATAAAATAACACATTATACTAAGTGAAGGAGACCACAGAGTACTCCATATTGTATGACTCCATTTATATAAAATGTGAATATAAATCAATTTATCAAGATGAAATGAGATTAGTGCTTATGTAGGTCTGAGAAAGGAATGCTAAGGGGTATGGAGTCTTTCTTTTTTGGAGTAATGACATTGTTCTAAAATTTTTGGGATGATGAATGTATAACATTGTGCTTATACTAAAAGCCATTGATTATACACTTTGGATAGATCATATGGTATGTGACTATAGCTCAATAAAACTGCTTATTGAACAAATAAATAATTGTGCGAGAATTTCCAGAAACGGCAGCTATGAACAGCAGGGGAAACATAGATTGAGAGGTAAGGAAATTTCTTATTTGTTTGTCTGCTTTTTGTTTATTGTTTTTATTACTGAAATAATAAAAATGCTCTAATGATGATTGAGATGATGAATGCACAGCTATGTGATTGTACCGAATACCATTGGTTGTACACTTTGGATGAATTGTATGCTTTATTAATATGTATCAATAAAATTGATTTGTTTTAAAAAAAAAGTGATACATGCAAAGAATAAAATCTCCATGAGACAGAGGGGTTGATAGTGGTGTGACCTCACTGGAAGGTTTGTGTATTATGACATATCATGTATTATATCTTACAGGATCACATCATATGGCTAATTGTATTTTAAAATGCAGGCTTTAAGATAGTAAAATCTTTACAATATTACATCTTATGATGGGGAGTGACTACAAAATCTTTCTTACATAAGTTTGCTTGGCTCTCTTTTGGCAAAATAATGAAAAGAATTGTTTAACTTAAATGTGAATAAAATTTTTATTTTAAAAAAGACAAGTGTTACAAATATGCCGATCTTTTCTGTTATGAGAGGTGGCTGTCGTGTAACTGTTACCTAGCAAATCTTAAAATAGAAAAAAATAAACTACTGTATCTATCCCTTCAAGGTAAAAGGGATGTTTCAACAGTAAGTGAGAAAATAATTGCCTTTTGGAGGAAACTCTTGCTGAGGAATGAGCATTTAGAAAATAGATGCTTAGGATTGTTCCCATCTTTGCATGGTGTTGCTGCCAACGAGCTGTTTTGCCTATAAGAATGTTCGTATTTTGCAAACTCTAAATCCTGAGAAATATTATTTTTAAATCCTTCTAAAATTTTCTCAAAGGAAATTTACAGAAGTTTGGACCCCCTTTTTAAAAATTTAAAAGTGCAACAATTTGCAGTTGGATTGAAAAAAAATTAATTGAATTAGAAAAGGGAATTTATTAGATGAATTTCAACAAAAACTTTAGACAAATATCAACAAAAACTTTGCACAATTGGTGAATGGATGTAACAAAAATTTAATGGCAGAATGTTTTTAAGTACAGTCAACGATGTCTTTCTGACATCTGGATTTATGAATCATTTAAAAATCAGGTATAAGAAAAATAAAATCAGAATTAGGCCTTTATATTTCTATATTGCAAAGTGCTAAGACAAGATTAAAAGTAAATAATATATAGTCACATTGTTATCCCCAAGATTATATTTATTATATATCAAAAATAATATTTTAGTGAGAGTAAAAATGATTTTATACCTTAATAAAATTATACCTCATTATTTCAAAGTATGTATTTGCATCTTTATATAACATTCATAATTAATTTTATAATAATGTGCAGTTTTTAATTAAATAAATAAATATTAACATATTGAGTAGGTTCAAATTTTTTACTGATACATGTGAGTTATAAAAGAAAGTTTGAACGATTGGTAAGTTTACTGTGTATATATTGACTTCTAATTATTTTGAAAGAACCTTGGCACATATATATTTGAGCCTCCTCTGATAGCCTTTAAGATATTATTTAGATGTAAGAATAATAGGCAATAATAATAATTGCTATTGCTTGTTAAATTCCATACCAGAAATGAAATTAGTAATTTATGGCATAGTATAAATTGCCATGTAATACTCAAAGCATATCTAGGCAATTTTTTTTTGAGAAATGGATGTTTTTATTCAACTGTTTTCTTATTTTTAATTGTTTATATTTCAATCATTAAACATACAAAATAAAAATTTAAAAAGATATTGTACGATTCCATTTATATAAAATGTATATATAAATCAATTTATGAAGATGAACTTTGATTAGTGGTTACATAGGGCCAGGGAAGGCATCCTAAGGGGTGTGGAGTTTTTCTTTTTGGAGTAATGAAATAATTCTAAAAGTTTTTGTTATGATGAATTAACAACATTGCGATCATACCAAAAGCCATTAATTTTACACTTTAGATAGATCATATGATATGTGAATATATCTGAATAAAACTACTTAATAAATAATTGTACTAGAATAGCCAGAAATAGCAGCTCTGTACATCAGGAGAAATACCTAGCTATATTAATTCTCTTAGAACATACAAAGAATTGGAGGGTTTGAGAAGCTAAGCAAGTTTACAAAATTTATAAAGCTAGCAAGTGACAAACTTGTGATTTGAAATACATTTATTTCTGGCTCGGAATATTAAAATTACTAACAAAATAATGAAAGAAATAATAATGGCTAAGTGAGTTTTTATAATGTTCCAGGGTTGCAAGAACTTTATGTTGTATCATATAATTCTTATACCAATCCTATGAAATAGATACTGTTATTGTTATTCTGTATAGAGTTTAGTAACTAGAGTTTAAAATAGAGTTTAAGTAACTAGCCCAAGCCTGTGGTTTGTGTAGCCAGTATACAAATCCCAGTGTTCACACTTTCTCTAAAGACAATACTCTTTCCCACAGATCAACCAAAAAAAATATAATCATTGTAAATGACTTGATCCTCATATCAATTCCAGGTTTTTATACTTTAATAAATCATTAAAAAAGCTAATGGATCACTATATTGGAGGATGAAGCCACAGGTTAAATTTTTTAATAAATATATTTTAATAGAGAAGTTGTAGGTTAATAGAAAAATCATTCAGAAAGTAGAGTTCCCATATACCACCCTTTTTACAATTGGTAAAAATATTATTACAATTATAACTATAGTCCATAGTTTACATTAGAGTACACTGTGCTATAGAATCCTATAGGTTTTTAAAAATATTTTCTTTATTATATGTATATATATATATTACATTTGCCCTTTTAGCCACATTCATATATATAATTCGGTAGTGCTAATTACATTCACAATGCTGTGTTACCACACCACCAATCATTATCAAAACTTTTTTATAACTCCAAAGAGAAGTACTATATTAATTGTAAACTACCAATTCCTTATCCCAAGCCCTGTCCCTGGTAATCTGTGTGCTAGTTTCTGACTCTATAAATCTGCTTATTCTAATTATTTCATATCAGTGAGGTCATACAATATCTATCCTTTTGTATCTGTCTCATTTCACTCAATACAATGTCTTCAAGGTTTGTTCATGTTGTCACATGTTCTGGTTCGGGTTAGGCAATGAGTATTGATTTCTCATTGCTTTGAGGCAGGGAGAGTGTCCAAATCAAGACATCATCTAGGTGATGGTTTCTTCCTGAAGACTGGCTGCCAGCGATCCTTGGCAACTCTGCAACATGGCAAGGCACATGGCAGTGTCTGGTGGTCTCTCCCTTCTCTTCTGTTTTTATTTTATGTCAATTTCTTGCTTTTGTGGCCTTCTCTCTCTTTGTCTGAATTTCATTATCTTATAAAGGACTCAAGAAATAGGATTAAAACCCATTCTGATTGAGTTGGAAAACATCTTAACTGAAGTCACCTCATCAAAAGGTCCTGCATTCATGTTTGTGGGGGTGGGGTATATGGAAATCCCTTATCTTTTCGATGTAACATGTGTGTAATCTAAAGCTCCTTTAAAAATAAAGAAAAAAATTTTTAAAGTCCTGTGTACAGTAGATTTTTACAACCACAAGAATAGATTAGATTTATGAACATGTTTTTCTGCGGTACATGCAGCTTCAAACTACCACACTCCACTCTGTAGACCCCCAAAATAAAAGTTATTTCTACATGCAAAATACATGAATTCCATCACAATATCCCCATAACCTTACATCACTTCAGAAACAATGCTTAGTACAAAGTCTCATCAAAATCTGTTATGGGTGTGGTCTGTCCTGGGACACAATTACTCTCCATCTGTAGACTTGTGAAATGTATTTAGAAATGTTATCTGCTTCTGATATACAATGGAGGGGCAAGCATAGCATAAAAATTTCCATTCCCATAGGGAGAAACTGGAAGTAAAACAGAAGTCATGTATCCCAGGCAGTTCTGAAATCAAGCAGAGCATAGTCCATTAAATTTCAGGGTCTGAGTGTCATCTATGGAACAATATGTAGTTCTCTGGGTCTGATGAAGCAGCCGCTCTACCCCTTCCAAGCATTTGTCCAGCAGCCATTCTCTCCTCAAAGACTGAGGTGAAGGCTCCATGCGCTGCAAGCATCAGGATGGAAGCCAGATTCTCTGCAATTCCCAGGGCATAGGCTCCACCCTCTGAGAACACTGTGGTGCAGCATTCTTCCTGAACAATGAGGTGGAGGCCTGACACGTCCACACACCAGAGCAGACTTGACCTTATCACACATTTGTGTGGGCCCCTCTCTTGGCCTGAGAAGATGTCTTTATTCCAGACATCAGCTTCCATAGTTCACCTTGGAAGTCATTTTTCCTCAAATCTGTCCCTTTTAGTCCAGAATGGCAGTGGTTCCATGAATACATATCTCACAAAAAAACTTGTCAGTTTTGCATGTAGTGCACAGGGATCCAAACTATTAGACAGTAAGACTTTTCACAGATCCTTCCTCAATAAATGCATTTCCAATCCTGACTTCCACTGAAATGGTTGATTGCATCCATATTCCTTCAAACCCTGACATGGAGCACTATTCTCTGAACACTCACTTTCCAGAAACTCAAGAATTTCCAAAGCATCAATTTCTGGTTTCTTTGTGCCCAGGAGTTCAGTTCTTAGCTCATCCCTTTCCTCTTGCATTTCACTATATGGTGCAAGGAGAACCCAGGGTACACTTTCCACATTTACCTTTGAAATCTCATCAGCTAAATGTCCAAGTTCAACACTCTCAAGTTCTGCCTTCTATGTGACATCAGGACTCAATGTTGCCATGTTATCTGCCACTTTAAAACGAGGATCCCCTTTCTTCCAGTTTCCAATAACACATTCATCATTTCCATTTAAGACCTCATCAGAAGTATGGCTAGCTTCCATATTTCCACCAGTAATCCCTTCAAAGCAAACTAGGCCTTTTCAGTCAAGTACCTCATAATTCTTCCAGCCTATACCCTTTCTCCAAATCCCAAAGCCATTTCCATATTTTTGATATTTGCAATAGCAGCACCCCGCTTTCCTTGTATCAAAATCTGTTTTAGTTTCCTAGGCTGCTCAAAGCAAATAACATGAAATGGATTGGATTCAACAATGGGAATTCATTCACTCATGGTTCATGGTTTTGAGGCTTGGAAATGTCCAAATCAAGGCATCAACAAGGCAATGTATTCTTTCTGAAGCCCAGTTACCAACAATCCTTGATCCTCTGTCCCATGGCAAGGCAAATGGCAGCATCTGTTGCTCTCCCTTCTCTTCCAGGTTTTGTTAATTTCAGCTACTTGATTCTGTAGTTTCCTCTCTCTGTCTGAATTTCATTCTTAGATACACGACTCTAGTAATAGGATTAAGACCCATCCTGGTAGAGGTGGTAAACATCTTAACTGAAGTAGCCTCATCTAAATGTCCTGCTTACAAAAGGTTTACACCCACAAGAATGGCTTAGATTTAAGAACATCTTTTTCTGGTGGTTTCAAATCACCCTACTCTTGTAATCCATTTTATTTCTGTGGGTTTGGTAATTATGTCTGTCCTTTCATTTTGTTTTTTGGTTATTTGCATCTTCTCTTTTTCTCTGTTAGTCGAACTAACAGTTTCTCAAGTTTATTGATCTTTTCAAAGAACCAAGTTTTGGTTTTGTTGATTCTCTCAATTATTTTTATTCTCTATTTCCTTCATCTCCATTCTAAAATTTGTTATTTCCTTCTCTCTGCTCATTTTGGATTTAGTTTGCTCTCTGTTTTTCATATTCTCCAGCTTTGAGGTTAGGTTCTTGATTGGATATCTTTCTTCTTTTTTAACGTAAGCATTTAAAGCTATAAATTTCCCCCTCAGCATTGTTTTTGCTGCATCCAGTAAGTTTTTCTATATGTTTTCATTTTCATTCATTTCAAGATAGGCTCTAATTTCCTTGTGATTTCTTCTTTGGCTTATTGGTTGTTTAAGAGCACATTGTTTAATTTCCAATGCAAATTTTCCATTTCTAACCCTTTCATTGATTTATAGCTCACTGCATTATAATCAGAGAATATAAATGGTATGGCTTCAATTTTTAAAAATTTATTGGTATTTGTCTTGTGACCTAACATAAGGTCTATCCTGGAGAATGACCCATGTGTACTAGAGAAGAATGTGTATTCTGCTGCTCTTGGGTGAAGTGTTCTATATATGTCTAAGTCTAGTTTCTATATAGTATCATTTAATTATTTTGTTTCCTTATTGATTTTTGGTTAGATGTTCTATCCATTATTGAAAGTGGTGTATGAAGTTTCTTACTATTAATGTAGAACTGTGTATTGCTCCCTTCAAATCTGTCAATATTTGCTTCAGATCTTTTAGTACTCTGCTGATTGACACATATATATTTATAATTGTTATGTATTCTTGTTCAATTTCCCCTTTAACAGTATATAGTGACCTCCTTTTCCCCTTGTAACAGTTTTTTATTTAAATCTATTGTACCTGATATTAGTATAGCTATCCTAGCTCTCTTTGATTACTATTTGCAAGTTATATTTTTCCATCTTTTCCCTTTCAGCTTATTTGTTTCTTTGAATTTAAAGTGAGTAATTTATGTACAGCAAAAGTTGGGTCAAGCTTTTTTACCCATCTGCCATTCTCTTCCTTTTGAATGGGACAGTTTAATCCATTTACAAATAAAGTAACTACTGATAATGCAGGAAACTTTCTTCTGCCATTTGGCAATTTGGTCTTTGTAAGGCATATCTTTTTTGTATTTCAAGTGTTCTGATAATGCCTACTTTCATATTTGTTTGATTATTTGTATTCTACCATTTTGAGTCTCTTTTCATTTCTTTCTGGATATATTTTTCATATATTTTCTTTGTGGTCTCCAAGGGAATATAATTTAACATCCTAAATATATAACTCTTGTGTAATTTGATATGACTTAACTTCAATAGCATACATATTCACTCTTCCTGTACCCTTCCATTCCACCACCTATTTGTTGCAATTGTTACAAATTTTATCTTTATACATTATATGTCCAAAATCATATATTTATCATTACCATTCATGCATTAGCATGTCAGAGCCTGTAAGAAGTAAAATGTGGTACTATATAACAAAAATATATATAATAGTACTAAAATTTATAATTATCTCTATGGTTACTTTTAACAGAGCTCTTTATTTCTCTATGCCATTTCAATCCACTATCTTGTGTCCTTTTCTTTCAATCTGAAGAACTCTCCTTAACAATGCTTGTAGGGCAGGTCTAGTGGTGATGAACTGTCTCAGATTTTTATTTATCTGTGAATGTCTTAATCTCACCTTCATTTTTGAAAGAGTCTCACCAGATATAAAATTTTTGGTTGGCAGTTGTATTCCTTCAGCATTTAATGTATTTTGCCCCACTATCTTCTTGCCTTCATGGTATCTAGTGAGAAATTGGCACATGATCTTATTGGAACTTCCTTGTAGGTAACATATTACTTTTCTCTTGCA